>JAJMEJ010000002.1:655064-857599 GCA_030574075.1 Clavispora opuntiae
AAAAAAAAAAAAAAAAAAAAAAAAAAAAAAAAAAAAAAAAAAAAAAAAAAAAAAAAAAAAAAAAAAAAAAAAAAAAAAAAAAAAAAAAAAAAAAAAAACACGTAGCGCGTAACGTGCCCAATCTGAACAGATCTTCGCATCCAGATCTTATATAAGATCTGTCTGATTAAGTGTGGTTGGTATTCAATCCTATAAAAAATCGACAGGAGCTTTTATGTATTAAGCTTGCATATTCATTGTGTTTCAAAAAGGTTGATAAAGTAGAATTAAAATTTCCGCTTCTTTGAGATGTTTAAAGTGGCGCCCCGCTGATTTGATACCCTGCGGCACAATCTGAAAAATATGCTGTCACATACTGTGTGCAGTAGTGTGGTCTAGAATCCGAGATGATTCCTCTGCTCTTCGAGATGAAAAAGAAACCACCCAGTGACGCAAAAATATATAAAGATGGACGGTCCAACACCTTTTTATCTTCTGTATCGATCGATCCTATAGTCACTCACATTCTTTGGCTAATTCACCAGTACATTCTTTCTTTTTTTTGGTGATCTGTCTCATTTTTCAGATCCATTACTCGCAGACCTGCCACTCACTCAGATCTGCCCCTTACATTCATTCCTTTGGATCTTTCCGACTATAGCTATCAACAGGTATCACTCCTTTATACCTGTCGTCGATAAACACAGAATAGACAAACTTTCGTCTCTTTTTTTGGCCCAACTACTTACTACTTCATAAAGCGAAAATGAGACTACTGCAGATAATGTTTGCACCCATGGTTGCACTTGTCGCTGCGGCTCCAACTAAAAGAGCAAACACATGTCAGTTTCCTTCTGATGAAGGATTGATTGCCGTAACTCCAGATGCCAAAAATGCAGGCTGGGCAATGTCTCCAGACGAAGAGTGCACGCCAGGTAAATTCTGTCCATATGCTTGTCCGCCAGGTAAGGTGATGGCTCAATGGGACCCAAGCGCTACTTCCTACACGCCAGGCAAATCTGAAAATGGTGGCCTTCAGTGTAAGCTGGACGGAACTGTTTCTAAGCCATTTCCAAACAAGCCTTATTGCGTTGACGGTGCTGGAACTGTTGACGTGAACAACAAAGCAGGAGACTCGGTTGCCTTCTGTCAAACAGTGTTACCTGGAAATGAAGCCATGTTGATTCCTACCGAAATTGGAGGAGGCCTGAAAAAAGGCTTGGCTGTTCCTAACTCGAACTATTGGGCTACTACTGCCGCTCATTACTACATCAATCCACTCGGTGTTTCTGCTGAAGACGGATGTGTTTGGGGCACACAAGACAAGGCCCAAGGTAATTGGTCCCCATATGTCGCTGGTGCCAATATGGACAGCAACGGGGACACTTTTGTCAAAATCGGTTGGAATCCTAAGTACATTGAGCTGTTTGGTGACACTGCACCAAGCTACGGACTCCGTATCACATGCAAGGATGGTTCTTGTAATGGGTTACCTTGCGAGATTGACCCATCGAAGGGCGTGAACTCCGTGAGCGGTGACAGCTCAGAGGCTGACGGTGCCAAGTACTGTGTGGTTACTGCTGAAAACAAGGCCAGTGCCACTATTGAGGTGTTCAGTGTATAGTTTATAGATGAAACGATTGGTTTTGGGAAGTACGTGTAGCTATGAGACAGTATGGAATGACCGTGAAGGATCTATATTAGAATGATGGATTCTAAGGGTAGCCGACAATCTGATCATGATATTTCTGAGAAATTAGTCAATAACTATACGATGAAGAAGAAATTTGAAGTGTGGAAAATAGCGTGAATCGCACTACGTACTGGAAGCATCTACATGGCAATTAGATGCATTAGTAATATCTAATGGAGTGCTTGACCAACTTTTGGGACTGAAGTATATGCCGTCTCTGGGATCCGAGACTGGAGACATTTCTCAGAAGGTGTTTCAGATTAATCGTATCTTTAAGAACACCATCATAACTCTAATTTGGTAAGAACATCATTACTATGGTGGGATTTTTTAGTTAATACCAAAATCGCCACAGGTAGTACATATGTTGCTGTGATATCAGGAACAGCTACGGTGCACTGTTCTCCGTATCGCCATGAATTGGGAATTCTTAGATTTCTTTCAGAATACCCAGAGGAACCAAGGACCATACGACGCTTTGCATTATAACACAAATTGCAGAAGTCTAGGAAACCATCTACCAATGAGATAAAGCTAAATACATTCTTGAAATACCTTTCGTTTACACAGAGAAATCCTTGGCAAACTTTATTTGCTATCGTACTCTTTCAGTCAAGTGTTACGAGTTATTAAGAAAAAAAAAGGTGAAAAAACTTATTCATCAAAAGATCCCCTTGGAAAGAAGATAGTGTCCCTCTTTGAAGAAGGTTGTGCTATTTCTGTATAGTCTATCTCTTTCCACCGGGCGTCCCTTTTGTCCATTTCCTTTACTGCATCTGCTCATGCTCAATTGGTTAACTCGGTCTACAGGGATTAGGATTTGCATACACTATTGGCTCGGAGATCCAATGGAGGGGCTAAATTACTGTAACTTAGAATTGCGTAACTCAGAATTGGGTAACCTAGAATTGCTATAAATTAGAATTGCTATAAATTAGAATTGCCATAAATTAGAATTGTCATAATTTAAAATTGCCATAACTTAGAATTGACGTAACTGACCCAGCTCAGAATTACTGACCCCGTGACTCAACAATTTACCCACTCTAACCACACGCACACAAGGCTGGCCACCATCTTTAATGCTAATCAACTACACGTACACAAAATCTGACATGAACATTCAAATTCAAGTATCCGTAGACAGTGTGATCTCATTCAAAAACCTCACATTAACCACAGCGGTATATCCTTGGGACGCTGTGTTCACCTCAAGCTAGAGCACTGCACCATAAATCAGGTGATGCAATCGTACAGCATCCATATTCATTTCTTCCTTATTGTTTGTTAAACACGAGCCTCAAGACAGCGGCATTTCGAATTTTGCTAATAGAGAATATTTCAAACTTGTAGTTCTTTTATAAGCAGTATCAAAAATGTTTTGCAATGTTCTAGATCTTCT
Organism: Clavispora opuntiae; assembly: GCA_030574075.1. Classification (NCBI taxonomy): domain Eukaryota; kingdom Fungi; phylum Ascomycota; class Pichiomycetes; order Serinales; family Metschnikowiaceae; genus Clavispora; species Clavispora opuntiae. Next base: position 658,139 of record JAJMEJ010000002.1, read on the forward strand.
TTACCTGGGACAACAATTTGTCGAAGATTAGGTCAATCGCACTTCGGGCACACGCCCAAAGTTCCGTGGCTATTGACTAACAGTGGTATCCCCACTAATTACATCACAGTGTTCTGCACAATATTCTGCACAAGATCTTTGTAAAATGCCTTATTGATTTGGGTTCAGAAACAATACTACTAATCTGGCCACTTCAGCGGATCTACTCTGTTCGGGAACTAAAGTTGGTATGTGATCTGTATATGACAGAACACTTATTTACTCATTGTAGAGATGCGCCTCTCATAATTTGAATCGCCAATCTTCCTACAATCTAGACTTCCCTAATCGTTTTTGTTTGCCCCTTTCTTTTGTTTTTCTTTTTTCTTCATGGGGTATTGCCGGAATAGTGCCTTGTATCATGGTTAGGTATATTTCTCACGTGCTCAGTGCTCGTCAGCCTAATTTGATTATGTACTTGTGCACAGTTGATTGTCTGGAGAAACAGAGACATCATGCCTAGCAACTACCGCTCTTTATTCACCGACAGATTCTAGCATGAGACAAAATGGTAAAAAAAAAAAATTCAATAACCGAACGGAACTAGTCTGCCGCTGTGTATCGGCACTAAGTGTATCCAGACCGTTTTCTATTTTGGTGCTTCTGCCCGCAGCTCACGCTCCATCTACACCTTCTCTACTGCTACTTCAGAATAGCGGCGATGCTTGGTTCGGCCCAAAATTCTGAAATGCAACTTGCCTCTTTCGATTTAACAAGATTAAGCTTCTAGTCTAGCATTTTCTGCATCAATGACCTATTGAATAATCCTAATGTGCAAGGTATGGGAGCACTTGCTGCAGGATCGCAGCACTCGCAAGATGGGTCCGACGTTCTTGCTCAGTAGATGTTGTAGTCCACATCGTGCTAAGAAGAACCCGCTATTTGTACTGGGCAACAGAAACTTTTTGTTTATTCATCAAAACTGGTTTGCAGGAAAATGTGCTTTGTATATCGAAGCTTATGCGTTCCCACAACGATCTGCGCCCAGATCTGTACCCTGCCGACCTTCGTATCCGCGCCAATGACAATTTTGGGTGCAAGTGAAGAAACGATGCAGAGTGCACATCGGCATATTTACGAGAACAGATAATCAGGAAGGTGAACACAACAGAAGATTGTACAGAAAAAAAATAAACAATGGTACATTCATCATTTCCGTTCTTTTGTTGCAGTCCGGATCATTGAATATAATGAAATACGTAAGCCTCAAGCCGACCCGTCAGCATCTCCTTTTGAAGAAGATTCCGGTTTATTATGACCGGCGCGCGGCGGGGCCTTTGGCGCACCCGTTCCTTTGCCCCTTCTTGCCTGCCGGAGTGGCTTGGTTGTGCGCCCAGAGATACTGATGCCGATACTGAATACCAGGACAATACATCGGTCGTTAGTTGAACCTCCCGTCAAGAGATATTGGCACCACACCAGCGCTCATTTAGAGATTACTCGGTTTAGATGTATGCAGCTTATTTTATATAAAAGGAATCAAAAGGAACAGTCATATTTGCCTACATCTATCATGCAGAATATGTTCAAACTCCCAAGCATTATGTGTTATATTCCCTCATATGTTGGGGCGCCCAGCCTGTTGCATGATGATCTTGTTCCTAGTGCGAGCCACCCTCGGGCAAAAGTACGTGCCCCCGAGGCGCACCTCGATGCGGGAATTCTCCGCCCCGCAGGTCGGAGGTCTCATGTGAATCTTTAGATACTGATGGCTTTTTTCCTCTCATTCACCATATGGAGAAGCCCACACCACTAAAAGTTTTTGGTCGTAGCCACTATGCGTGTACCCGCTGCAAGCTGTCCAAGGTAAAGTGTCTGGGAGAAAAACCTGCCTGTTCTAATTGCAAAGTGATGCACAAGGAACATCTTTGCGTATACCCTGCGCGAGACAGGAAGATCGTGATCATGGAACTGGATTTGAGTAAGCTTCAGGCTCGCGTGGAGCAATTGGAAGCTGAGGTTAGCAGACTGCAAAACCCTGCTGCTCTGTCCTCCGCGATTCCACTTACGCAGCCGGCGTCGCTCCCTCCAGTAACAACATATTCACCCCCACATTCACTCACTATTGAGACATCAGCTACAATAAATTCAAGGGGAACAAAACCATCAAACCCAATTGAATCTATACAAGAAGGTCCAGTCTTTGGATTATTGCCTAACACAAGTGACTCAGAGAATGCTATATCCCGCCTGATCCTTCTATATTGCCGTCAACAACTACCAAACGCGCAGTACGCCAACCAGTTACTCGCGGTGGTTTGCCAAACATATTCCCTGGAATTTTACTTGGTGGATCAGGAGCGGCTCCAGCAGCTGGTGCCACAAATCTATGGGGTATTCGCCGCTATTGACGTCGTCAATATGGAGAATGCAGGAGTTATCATGGCGAATTGGTCAAAGACCCTTTGTCATTTTTTCGCCTTGCTAGCATTCGGTGAGCAACTACGTAGCGGCATTCCGGGCTCTCAGTCTCATGGCACCACTTTCTATAACATTGCTTGCAAATTATTTGACTTTGCATTAGATGATATTGATATGTGCTACCTCCAAAGTGCGTTGCTCCTAGGGTTGTTTTCTTGTAATTTGAGTCGCTTTAATACCACTTACAACTTTTTTGGTATTGCTCTACGTTCTGCCGTTGCCAATGGATACCATCGTCAAATGGTTTCCCCAGACTCACCCGATGCACCGGCGGCTCGTGACCAAGAGAAAATGCGTCGCCTCTGGTGGACCATCTACGTAATCGATGTGTTATGGGCCGCCAAAATGAACATGCCTGTTCATATTGACTTCACTGATACGGACGTAGCATTACCTAATGACTGCCTACGATTGGACTTGAATGACAATTTCGATTCCCAAATCTTGGAAGCCAACGTGCATTTGGTCAAGTACGTGGCTCAATTTAATAAGCTCATTTATGGACCTAATATCCGGACCTTTCTGGTAAACTACATTAATACGGAACAATTCAACCGCCAGCTATTAATTAAGAACATATTGACTGCCCTGCGAGTTGTTTACTTTGACTTTGAGTATACTGACCTTTCCCCTTTCTTTGCTGTGGACATTTCCCTGCTGCCGAATCGTAACGTGGGCAATTTATTCATGCGTTATAATCAGATGGTAATGTTGATTGTTGCGCCGCTTATTGCGATTGTATTTGATCGCTCCGATGCTCGAGACATTCGTGATATAGAAGAGACCCTAAGAGCAATTGATCGTGCCATTGCCGCCGCTACTCGAACCATAGCTATTATGCTTCGCTTCTACGAATGTAATAAGTGTTTTGTAATGGGTTTCTGGGACAGTCAGCATCTATTTTCGGCCATTTTGGTCGTTGTGATGATGTCAGTGGCTAGCAATCTTCGTACAGACCATAATAAGGCAATTGCTTTGTTAAAATTCATGGCTGATAGGGGTAACTGCAATGCAAGAATTTGTTTTGAGAAGCTTCAGAAAATCAAACATTTCCTTAACAAAATCCCAGAAGTTGACTTCAATCTCGATTTGGATTCTGATATCACGACGTACCACAACAGCAATCCTCCTTCGTTGCCTCCAAATACATACGTGATTAACGGCTCATCTTTCCCCTTCCAAAAGAAAGACATCCCGAGTTTGGAAAATCGTATAGTGCCTGATCAACCAACACTGTTGTTTGACTGGTTTGGTCTCAACAAACTACTGGAAGAGTCTCAGCATACTATCTCGACCATGGCGCGTACACTTCTGAGTTGGGACAGCTTTAGGGGAATGCCTATTCATGTTTACGGTACCGGTCGGATTCCACCTCCGAAAACAGATTCAGGAGCAGGCCATCTGTCCGAAAAGAGTGATATTAGGATCAAAAACCTAATCTAGTTATTCTACTCTTCAGTTCTTGTATTATTAATTAATTTTATACATGGTTTTCGGATTGTAATGCTATGAGTCGTTGTTGCGCAAAAAAATGACACTAATGCTGTGTCCGATTTAACTTAATTTCCGAAAGGAGGCACACAATGCCATTTGGCCAACACTTGAAAGTACTAACCTCCCCGTGTAATTCGCATCTCTAATAGGAGAAATTGTACGCCATATATTCTAGTTGAGTCCATCAGAAAAGTTAAACAGATTGCCCTCTAAATGTTGCTCGATTAATTCTGTCCAAGGTCCAACGAAATCAAGACCAATGTTTCTGTTGTTGGCGAACCAGTCCATAACTTCGTTGTCACCGAAAAGACCCGTATCTGTATTCAAATCGTTTTCGTCAAACGATGCAAAATCTTTCTGCTGCGTCTTGCTGTACGTATCAGAAGTTTCCGCTGTAGCATTCTCTGTTGCTTGTACTTCTGTAGGTGAGGTGGGCTCGCCCGTCTCATCAACCCGTACAGTTTTAAGTTTTCCTTTCATTTCAGAGTAGAGGTACATTAACACATTCGAATAACGTGTACAAAGATGTAATTCGTCGGGAGAACAATCCCGAAGAGTGATGGCCGCCTTTTGGATGCTTTGCACAATCTCTTCAACCGAAATAAGCGACAAAGAAAGAATAGTGGAATCAAATTTATCGGCAGAGGAACCATTCGATTGTGCAACGGCATATTCTGCAGATTTATGGGCCGTAATGGTCAAGTAACATTTGACAATAAAAGCCACTGCACGCACAATTCTAGTAACCCAACGAACAGGCATAAAACGAAGCATCCGAATCTTATGCACACGGTGTGCCACATGTAAGATCTCATTCGCCGCGTTGAATGCCTGTTCAATATACTTGGCACTCTTCGATATCTCATCCAACTTCAAAGAGGCACGTCCATCACGAATAGACTCTCTAGTCTTAGGAGAGGGACTGAGGGCCAAGGAGTAAATGTACAACTTTGCGTAATTGAACTCAAAGATAAATGATTCACATTCGATTGCATGTGCTAACTCTGCTGCATACTTTGCATCCGGGGGTTCAGAGAGACCCGGGCGTCGCGAGAGTTTAGATGGAACCAAGAACCGTTTGTATTTCATACGCCATGTATTGATCATTGGACTCATAATGTTGAGGATGGCTAAGTTTTGCCGTTGCGAAAGAGCACCTAATTGGGCTTTGTAGCCGTATAATGACTCATGACCTAAAGACATGATTTGGAGCAATTCTATCTGTGCTCGCTGTGCGTAGGTAAATTGGAGCAGGAGCTCTGTTGGTAGCCGTTTCTGCTCCTCCTCAGACATGTTGAGTACCTTGTATTCGTTGTCTTCACGGCGCTCCATATCCTGCTCAGATATGGGCTCATGATCCAAGTCAACTTCTGCCAAGGAATGGCCTAACATACTCCGTCGACTCATATTCATGACACTATTGATCTCAGCAATATGCGTCGCCAAAAAGGTTTTCAGACTTAGCTCCATAAATCCAGTGTCCTGCGCCAAACGTACCGCCGAGCCAATAAGCATCCATGCCATACGATAAGAACGGCGCATGGCACCCAAACCAGCAGGTTCATCGGTGATAGATGTACGTACATCTACAGATGGTGCACGAGTATCGGCGGTATCTTCCGCACGGTTGGCGTAATCTGACCAGCGCCAATGGATGGCACGAGGGTTCCATTCAGTGAAGAGCAAAAAGGCAAATACAGTACCAATGGACCGGGTGCTTGCCTCTGCCCATACGGTTTGGGAGATCAATCTCTGCACATAGAGCCATAGACGGTCGTGAATTTCGATGTTTTTGGCCACACCTTCAGCGTTATTGGACCCTAGAGAATGGTATCGCAGCGCAATAGTAAGAATCGCACAAAGTAATATAGGGTACCCTGACAACACCCGGCCCAGGTGCAAAAATTTAGGGATATGCGGGAAAAAAGGATGCATAGTTGTGAAGAACATGGTGATCAAATATTCTGCTTCTTCTGCCGTTAAGATGCCATGAGGGCCGATGTACTCGATAGAAGCCAAATCAGAAGTGCCGCGCGGGCGCATTGCATAAGCATTCTCTGCGGGCGGCATAGTCAATCGGTTGCCTGGTAGTTGGGAATTAAATTGTGGAAGCAGCGCTTGGTATTGGGGAAGAGGGCGGTTGAAGTAAGGAGGGATTGTAGATGCCAGCGGTGTAGTTGTAGCGTTGTCAATCAGCGCAGACCGTGTGCTACTTGTGGAGGTTACATCCTGAGTAGATGACCTTTTGGGCGCAGGTGGGGGCGCCGGTGCGCCTAACGGGGCGATTTCACTGCCGTTCAGCGAGCCTAAGGGCGGCGAAGGAGAGCCCGGGAAGGGCGAGCGCGAGCGAGACTCGTGTGCTTCGATCTGGTCGCGCGCATTGATCTGATCCCTTCCATCGGCCGTAGCAATCTTGCCTGCTGCATTTGCCAAAAATACAAGGGCACCTTCCATGGAAGAAAAATGTTTAGGATCCTCGTGGTTTTCCTCTGGATCTGCCTCTGGAGACTGGACCTCTGACCGCATGCCGCCCACGCTGCGCCGTTTCAGTGCAACAAACACACAGTCGCGCCTCTCACGCTCACAACGAGCACATCGTTCTTTAGGAGACAGAGCATTACCCAAGTCGCACTTTACTTTGCGAACACGGCAATTCAAGCATGCGACGTACGTTCGTTTGTACTTTTTGTTCGAAGCTTCAGCCATCAGACTGTGTCTGCGGAGCACTATCAGAGAATCGTGGGGTCCAGTTGTGCAGGCCATCACTCCTCACCACCGTTTTTCATGCTTTGTGCAGGTGCCTGGATGGGACTTCAATACGAGGCGACGTCGAATGTCAAACGTTGTATTGTTTTTTTTTTTTTTTTGATCTCTTAGCTTGGGCTACCACTATTATTTGGTCGTACAAAGCACCATTTCTCTCACAGACCTTTGTTGTACGACGACTTCTTTAAGCCTATTTTTCATCGCCTCACTTTTTTCATAGAGCTACGCTGAGTAAGGACGGGAACAGGAGAGATTCTTGTTTGAATTGCAATCACGGATCTTCAAGTCTTCAAAAATACCCTATAGTTCTGCTCCCTTTCTTATCGTCTGCAACCAAATTGTTCGTAAAGCAAATCCCAAACAAAGTGCTCTTCGTTACTCTGTACTGAATGACTTTGCCATATAAAATTACATTCTTTGTTTCAGAATCTCCATATTTTCTTATCTATTCATTAGACTCTACGCAGTCACTTGAAAGCTCTCATTATAACCCTGGTATAAACATCTACTACTTCTTGTACAATTGCAATTTTTTAACTTGCTCCTCCAAAGTCTTTAATTTGTTTTGCATCTCCACCAAATCCAGGTTGAGTCTGTTCCGTTCATTGACAATGTTGGTTTCCCATTGTCTGAATCTCTGTTCTTCAGCCTTCACTTGCTCAGTAAAGAACTTCTTCAAAGCTTCTTCTTCTTCCTTGAACTTTGGATTGTGCAATCTTCTTGGCTTCTTTAAAGCTTCCTCTCCCTTTTCGTCCTCCATGTTACCCAATTTCAAAGCCCGGAATGTCTCAAAGTGGATTTCGTTGGTCAGCAATATCAAGTCCAACATGTTCGTTCTCAAAAGAAGAGAACGCAACTTCTTGAAATCACAGTGTCTCTCATTCTCCACTTCCACAACTCCCCATGGGTATTTTCTTCCACGTACATAGTTGCCTGGCGATACTTCAACTTCTTCTTCGGTGCCGATAACAGCGAATGGCATAGCTTCGATGAGTTGCTTTGCATGCTCTGCACTTGCAGCATCATCTATATCTAATGGGGGCGTGTAGATATTTATATCCTGTGCCTCGATCACTTCCCTAATTCTAGACTTGAACGTTTCCAACTCTGCTGGTGATAATGTGTCAGACTTGGCAATGACAGGGATCAAGTTTACCCTTGTAGATAATCTCTTCATGATTTCAATATCTAAAGGCTTCAATGAGTGGCCAGTAGGACGGATGAAGTACAAACATGCATGGACACGCAAATCCTTTTTGTGTTCTCTCAGCGGTTGTTTCTCTTGCTTCATGTACGACTCGTGTTGGTCATCAATGAAATCAATAATTGGAACCCATGAATCTTGATTGTTGACATTGTTACCAAATCCCGGGGTGTCAATGATATTCAAGCGGATCTTAAAGTTCTTCTCCTCCAAAATTGCCCTGACAATGGAAATGTCCACAGTCTGATGAGCACTGGTGAATTTGTTGTGTCTTTCACTTGGATCTTGGTGTTCCTTCAATGCTGAATGAAACAAGGTATTAATAAAAGTGGTTTTACCCAATCCGCTCTCTCCAGCCACCATCAAGGTGAACGTAGCACCATTATTGGACACGATCTTATATTTTTGATTGGGTAAGTTTGCAATCCCAACTGGTTCGGACATTATTGTGTGCTGAGGTGTTTTGAATAAACTAGATTAGACGCTAAAAAGGTATTGGTGTTGACAACAAAAAACTCGCGAATCCACGTATCCGATCAGTGCAGGTCCACATTTTCTTCTATGGGTTCTTTTTTTTTTTTTTTTTTTTTTCGTACTAGTTCATATGAAATGATTGACGGACGAGAATGTAGTGTCTTTTATTTACTGGCCGAAATTGGCTTTTTCTTTTGTTATCTATTTGAAAAATTTATCCTGTCTTTGTTAGGGACTGTCAATTGTTTTGTGGGCTAACTAGCCATTGAAATCCGATCTATAAATGGCTCAGAGTATTGGGGTGAGACACGTCTGAATTTTTCCATGTGTGCGAAGGAAATCCGCGTGCACACTGGTGCTAGAATTTCCTGCCTTTGGTTTCAAAAGACAATGCCCCACATAGAGAATTGTTTATCCGAGGGGCATGTCCTAGTTGCTCTGATAGCGGTGAATTAAACGATGATAACATAGTATGGTAGGAGCTGATGTAGTGGATGATTATGTAAAGTTTAGAAAATTTGGTACTGGAAGTCGTAATTGTAAATCTCATAGAGATCACATAGTACATTACATTACATTTTAGAAGCATAGTAACGTCGGTCTGATACGATACATCAGAAGAAGCTTCAATAATTTCCTGCCCGTTGCTTTTTAAGCGTTCCAAGTATTTCCTCCACTTTCTTTATGAATTCCTTTATATATTTATATTTATTTTAGCTGTCGATCATATTCACGAAACTTGCGTCGGCTTCTCTTCAGGGCTCAGCAGCAATTGCTACTACTCATTCAAGTTTCAACAAGTTTAACAAAACGTCGAGTTTGCGTAAAGGGAGAGAAAAAGACGGGAGAGAGGTAAAGGACGTATAAGTTACAAAAGACAAGTAGAACTGAACAAGACAATAACATGAGAGAAGGCACAAAGATAGCTTCTAACTGATTTATTCTTCGTCAGCCTTGGACTCAGTTTGTTGTGCGTCTTGTTCCTCAGGTTGAGCTGGGGTCTCGGACAAGTCAGTCCACAAAGTCAAGTTATCTCTCAATAATTGCATAATCAAAGTGGAGTCTTTGTAGGAGTCCTCGGAAAGAGTTTCCAAATCAGCAACAGCATCGTCGAAAGCTTGCTTGGCCAAATGACAAGCTCTGTCTGGGGAGTTCAAGATTTCGTAGTAGAAAACAGAGAAGTTCAATGCTAAGCCCAATCTGATTGGGTGGGTTGGTGGCAACTCGGTCACAGCAACATCAGAAGCGGCCTTGTATGACTCCAAAGACAAGTCAGCGGCTTCCTTTCTTTTGTCAGCAACGGCAAATTCAGCCAAGTAACGGTGGTAGTCACCCTTCATCTTGTAGTAGAAAACCTTGGATTCACCAGTTTGAGCAGAGGCAATCAAGTGGTCAGTCAACACAGACAAAATGTCTTCACAGATCTTGGTCAATTCAGCCTCAATCTTGGCACGGTATTCTCTAATCAAAGTAACTTGCTTTTCATTACCCTTGACCTCCTCCTTTTGTTCGATAGAGGAGACAATTCTCCAAGAGGCACGGCGAGCACCAATGACGTTCTTGTAGGCAACAGACAACAAGTTACGCTCCTCGACAGACAATTCTTGGCCGGAGGAGGCAACAGCTTTCATGTTCTCAACCATTTCTTCATAACGCTCAGCTTGTTCAGCTAATTTAGCGAGGTAGACAGAGTCTTCACGAGAGGCAGGCATTTCTGGAAATTAGGTTAGTATATATGCAATTGGATACGACAAGAACGCAATTGATTAAATAGACAATTGATCCCCTCCTGTTTACACAAAGTAGGCGGGAAAAAATCTCGACAACTTCAGGGTCGTGCATGTTTGGCGCAGTGTCGGGTGTACGGGCCCGCGCATCATCAAGCAGTCTCCGTGCGCACCACCAACACCACCCCCGCCCAACTTTCGCACCTCGCCAAATATTGCTGAATAGGTATGCTTGGATAAAAGACCGGCTTGATGAATTGTACTTGAGCAAATGACGATGGACAAACATATGAAGATTGTAGAACATTTGAAAAAAATCCACGTGACTGCAAATTATTGTGCAATGTAGGCATGCCGACTCCTTTGCGAAACATAACAATAAATTGAAAAAGACGGGTGGCCACCAACCCATGTTTGCCTAGAACGACGCGTATATCTGGAGACAGACGCATACAGTATTGGAATAAATGAATCACAACTGGACAAACACGGTAACGGGCTCACCTGCCGCAGTATCAATCCAACAACATAACAACGGATAAGAACAGAAAGAGTGGCAAGGCTGGAGGGCAAAAGGATCAGTCTAATTTAATTATATAATCGTAAATCGGAATCGATTATAGTATAATTGCAATTGTAACTCTCAATACATACTTTCAATTTCGGGTTTAGAATGGATTGAATTCGGAAACAAAAAAAGATTGAGAAAAGTAGGTTCTCAAAAAGTGATTCGGGCGAGGGGGGTTACAACGAGTACCGAGTATTATGTAAGCCATCCACCCTCGCAAACTCATACTGTGCGACATTTTTTTTTTTTTTTTTTTTTTTTTTTACTTGCCTTGGCCACGCATTTGGAGCGTCAGATGTTGACAGGAACGAGAACACACATATTTTTTTACCGAAGGAATTTTCAGTTTTAACCCATATGGGTATATTACACACCCTGTGAAAATTACGCCGTACGTAAATATAATATCTCTTTAGAGACGAATAACTTAGTGAATCGAAAGACTCCCATTGGAGCAATACGTCATTGTCCCTTTGTCACATGACCTCTGCATTTGCTTTTGGTGAGGCAATGTTGCGCGCGTAGGCGTGGCAGTGTATTCTATTCGATTCCTGGTTGCCCGGCCAAGTATATCGTAGAGCAAGCAACTGCCACCCAAGAGACCAGAATGATTGAAAGATCCTGTTAGTCGTGCAAATACCGAACACCTTGTAACCGAGTTTTTGAGTGCGTTTTTTAATTGTGTACTTAGTACTGAACTTTCTGATTGTATTATTTTAAACTACGTTTTAGTCGGTTTCTGAGCAAAAATAACGGAACGGAAATATCGAATAAAATTACGCCGCTCGGGATTTGAGCTTTTAACGCTTGTTTCATAATATTTGTTTACTCCCTTTATCATTATTTTCATTTTTCATGATCAAACAACTCGTAATTGCAACTTTAAGCCTTCAACTACCTGTCCATATATCACGTGGTTAATAATTTTAAAGTACGAATGCGTCACCTATAGTAGTATACAAAAATCTAATCGAGTTGCATGGTCTCTTCCAAGTGCATAACGTCAGAGTTCAACTTGTATGGTTGAACTTCTCTGACCTTAATACCGAAACGAGTGTCTTGCACCAAGTTGCTCAAAGCTGTGATTAAACCAACATATTGTCCTCCGACCTGGAACTTGGAGTGCACCCAAGATGGTCTAAATGCCTTGCTTCCTCCAGTCAATCTGATAACCTCATTGGTGTTGTTGTTTAAAAGAATAGTTGTAGACTCTCTGGCAACAGCAGTTGCAGGAACACCGAATTTCAAGAGCGACTTCAATTTCAATGCACTAACTCCTAAGGCTGGCAATGGTACTTCCTTACCGGGCAAAGTCAATTTGGCGGCATCGATTCCGTGTCTTCCTGTGGGGTTGGATGAAGTCAAGATCTTAGCAAATGGAACATGCTTGACGATTTGAATAGGCTTAGCACGTGCCAAGTATCTATTGGACATTTCACTCAATCCCAAACGGTTGACCTTGATTTCACTGCGGATCGCTTCAAGTTGACCAACAACATTACCGCTCTCAAAATCAATAGGGAAGGACTCGCATGTGTGGGTCAATTTGAAAGGATACACAGAAAACTTTCTGTCGACCTCGCCCAACAATCTTCTGGCACTCTTCAACTTTAAGTGGTGGGTGACAGCAACGTCACGGATGTACACAGTGGGCTTGTTCTTAGGATCATCAATGTCTTCCAATGTAACCAAACCTTTGTCGCTGAAGTCAATGGTTGAGCACAATTTCAAATCAATGTTGTAAGCTTCACCTGCCTCAATCACAAACTCATCTGTTGGAATAGCGCTGGACACGTTGGTTTGGGTAGCGTTTTTGTTTTCGCGAAGAATCAAGTCGGATCCAGTGGCTTTGGCAAGCAACTGGGCTTCTTGACTGCTTTCATCCCAAACCACACCCTTGAAATCTCTTTCGGCAACAATACCTTCTGCTTGACCAGCCAAAAATCTTCTGATTCTTCTCACCTTGGAGCCAGGAATTACAACACACCCAAAAGAGGCGGCAATGCTGTCCACAACGCTTCTAATCATACTACCAGTGACAGCTTGAGAGCTCCCTTCCAAACCAGGAATAGAAGGAATCTTTTCTGGTGTCAATGCAAGTCCTAAAAGGGCAACGATTGCTTCTGTGGCAATGTAACTGGCAACCATGGCATCAGCCTTGGCTCCCATCAATGGACCCTCGGGTTTCAATTCATTTTCCACTTGAACGCCAGGAGGGTAGATGACAACAGAGTGGGAACACAAAGCAGTGTATCCGTCAATTTGGGCACCAAGGGAGATCTTCACAACATCACCTTGTTGCAAAAAATATGGAGATGCAACTGCATCCAATTCTGGAGACACATTACTGACGTATTCATTGACATCAATAGAAACAGGGTGAGCAATACCCTTCTCTCTAACTTTGTCTTGATCTTTGTAAACATTGTTGAGCAACTTCATAAGCATAGAGTCACCTAAAATACAAAGCTCTTGAACTGAATATTGTCTTTCAGTTTTACCCAAGTGATAGGAATCATTAATGAGTTGAATAATGTATTTAAGGGCAGTCTGGGAGATTTGACCAGCCACTCTGTATTTTTGGAGAACAGCCTCACTTAGTATGTTTCTCTCATTAAGCAAGATATTTGCATCATCTTGGTGGACCGCTAACTGCATGGTGTGGTAGTGACACTTGGAACAGTTGGTTGTAGAAAGATTTTTTTTGGACTATGGAGAAGAGATGCGATGCGCTCCGCCGGTATAGAGAGTTTCTGCGATGGACATTAGGAATGAACGTATACCCCCAGGAGAAAACACAAACTCTAACGAAATCTCTACTAATAAGGGCAACTTGCTATCAATTTAGTGTGTTAAATGCTTAGAGACAAAAAAAAAAAATCAGATTGAAAATAAATCAATCGATTTAGAGAGGCAGACAAAAATCAAGGAACAAAAATAACGACAACTGCAGGATTCGAACCTGCGCGGGCAAAGCCCAAAAGATTTCTAATCTTTCTCCTTAACCACTCGGACAAGTTGCCTTGTTATTATGAGTTTCCACAGAATAATTACTAGATACAGTGTACTATTGTTGGTTGTAGTATAGTATATTTTTTCAATTAATGAATTACATATTCCTTTCGTGTTTAAGTATTCGTTCAGTTTTAGAGATGAGAAATATTGTTCTATTCCAAAGTCAAGAATTGAAAGATATGACTATACATTACACACAATCTCTTCCCTATAAATAACCGACTCTGGCCAGGATTGGTCATCAATCCCAAGTTTAATGCATTCTGATTTGGCTTACAAAAATTAAACCATGTGCCTTAACACAAAAATTATTGGACGGAATTCAAGATTTCTCCAAGTTTGTCCTTGTTCTCCAAAATCACTGCAGCGGCTCTGCTCATGGCATTCTTCTTGGACACATCATGAGCAACAGAAATAACAGTCTCTTTAATTTTCAACTCTGCGGTATATCTATTGTTTTCAGCGTCGAATGAAATTGCGTATTCTGGAACAAGTCCAAGTGTCTTACCGAAGAATGCATAAACTTCATTCTTTGCAAACTTGTTAGCCAAAACCAGCTTTCCTGCTACTAAAGGTAATGTGCTTGTTTCCTTTTGCTCAACCGAATTATTGCTGCCATTGGAATCTCCATTTATAACTGAAATGGACCTGTCTGTTTCTAACCGTTTACGTCCATACTTTTCCAACATTGGCTTATTTTTGAGAGCCTCCATTGCAGCTCTAAGTCCTGCGTCGCGTAAACCGGGCGCAATCCCTTCTCCCAAGATATCACCTTCCATTATACAATGGACTCGGTAAAGAGATTGTGCACCATTCCCACTTTCCATCACTTTATAGACTGGATGCAGATTAGCTGTGCCAACGAGAGAATACAATTCAGTTTTGGCATCCTTGTTGATTGGCGTCAGTTTCCTCATCTCCTGAGATGCAATGTTAAGCTTCTCAGACATTAACTCCTTGAGCCATTGCTGTACTTCTTTCAAGTTGAAGCCTCTTTCCATGGCCAATGCACCAACATAAGCCTCAAAAATATCTGCGTAAATCTTCTGCTTACCATTCCGAAGAGATGATTCGTCAATTTTGCATCGCAAACTTTGATCGAAGCCATATAATGTAGAAAACTCGGCCAACGTCTTGTTGTTAACAAGCTGAGATCTGATTTGGGAAAGAGTTCCTTCGTTCGCATGAGGAAATCTCTCATAAATGATGAATGTAATTAAGGTATTGAGGACAGAGTCACCTAAGAACTCAAGCCGTTCGTTGTGGGCCAACACAATTTCCCTTTCGGCCAAATATGTCTTATGAGCCGAGGTAGATTTGTGTTGGAACACACGAGCCTTAAGGTGTGAGTCCTTGATTTGTGGTAAAGGAGGAAGCGATCCAGGCTTGGTAGTCTCCGATGTCTCAGTAGGTTCATTATTCGAGAAGACTTGCTCAGACACAATGGACTTATCTACTGGTTTCCGATGAACATCTGTTTCTAAAGAGTTGTTCAAGATGTCATCAAAAATAGGCATTTCTTTCCGCACGTACAAAGTTTTGAGCTTGGCTGTTAAATGTAAAAGCGTGTTTGACTGGATCTCGTTTTTGGCAAAAGTGTCCACCTCATCATCATGAGCTAGCTGTTGGAGTTGTTCCATATCGGTGGCCTCTTCCACTATAGTCCTTATATTCTTTTGTAGGGATCGAGCACAATGTTCAAGTTTGTTAATCTCCGTGTAGCCAAACTTTGTCTCAGTTGAATTTGATGGATTAGTGGAGGCGGTTTTTATCTTCTTATTGCTGTAAGCAGGAGACTCCCCTGCTGCATTTTGTAGCCGATCTAAGAAATCATTCCGGCTTGTGGAAGTCATTCGTTGGCACGAAATAAGAAGTGATGGTGTGAGGGATAACTCATTGCGTACTATATACGGGAGGTACTGGTGTTAGTATACTACTTGTTCTGTTTGAAACACCCACTATGAACAATATACACGAGAAATTTTCACCGGGACAGTTTCTGCATTTGCTGTCAAGATACTATTCCATAGAAAAAGAATGAGAAAAAAAAATTCATTCAGTTTCGTTGTTTTCATTTTTGGATGAATAGATCAATCTCCTTAGGTGACAGAAATGCGACTAAAATGTGAATTGTAGTAGCCAATCAAAAAGTCGAAAATAATACAAAAACTCCGCTTTCTGAAACCAAAATATCCAATACTGCAAATTTTCAACTATATATATTTTTTCTTTATCTAGTTTCGAAAATGTATAAAGCTTCATGAGTTGAAGAAATATAGTACTCAACACATCAGTCGTGCTGGTACTAAATTTGTGAGTAGCGAAAAAAAACGAAAAATTGTTCAAGCTGATAATACAACATCTGCAAGAGTAACCATGAGGCTCCTTTTGAACCCGATAGTTGCAACATTTCGTCCAGCTATTAGATTAGCGAATGCTCGTTCGATTGTTCCTTCGACCTTGTCCCTCGGGAAGCTTTTCACCACATCAGCATACTTAAATGAGGCTGCCAGTCCTATTACACAAACCGAAAATCGTAAGACAACCAAACACATCTTATCAAGAAAAACGTTCTTGGTGGACTACTACAAGCATCTCAACGACACTAATGACATTGTTTTGTACGTGCACCACAATAACTTGGTCAAAAATGATAATTTGAAGGTGAGAAGCGAATTACAGAAAGCTGGTGCCAAAATGACTTATATCAGAAACAGACTCTACAATGTATACTTAAGATCTGCACACGAACAAGATCCAGCTTTGCATAAAAACACATTGAAGAACAAGAATGTTGAACATCCTTTGGCTGTTTTGTTGAATGGACCTACTGCAGTTATCACCGTTCCTCAATGTGAACCTCACATAGTGGAGAAGGTAATGAAGATTTTGAAACAAGCAGGCGAAAAACTCATTTTAATCGGGGCTCGTGTCGAGACCTCCATCTACAACTTGGAAGACATCACTAAGTTCAAGGATTTGCCGAACAAGGACCAATTGCAAGCACAATTGGCAGGTTTGTTAACTATTTTGGGTGGTGCCGGATTGGTGCGGACTTTGGAATCTAACGGTACGATGCTTTACTTGACTTTGGACCAGAGACGCAAAGATCTCGATCCTCAAAGTGAGGTTCAAGAGGAGGAAAAAGACTCCAACTAATCGAGCTGAGAAAAGTGTGCTGTACTAGGAGCAGGAATATAAGCGCTGAAACTGGGCAACTGCATTGATGATCATGTAAATAGAAGAAACAATTTGGCTGTAAATTCCATTCTGCTAATATCGTGATAAATTGTAGAATCAAGATAAGTTTTCGAACATTTTTATTTTTCAATTTCTTTCTTATTTTGTCTTTTGTACCGAATCACTACTTTGAGTATTTTCCAAGATGCTCATCTCATGCCGGAAAATCCACCAACCAAAACTTCATTCACCACACGCTCCAATGGTCAAACCTGCCACACCAAATCCTGCCAAAGACAAGGAGACACAGTTGCGTGAACAACGTGAGGCGGAGTCCAAGCGGAAAGCATACCGTGAATCAAAAGAAGAAACAAGAAAGCAACTCAAACACGCCAGAATTGAAACTCCTACACCAGAACCAGATGCAGTGGATTTACCCAGAAAGCGGTTTTACAGACAAAGAGCCCATTCCAACCCATTTTCCGACCACAGGCTTGATTACCCCAGAGAGCCAGACAGTATGGATTGGCAGAAGTTGTATCCACATTACTATGACGAAGCCAGCGGGAAAATGACCAAGAACGTCGAGTTCGCCGATATTGGTTGTGGCTACGGTGGCTTACTCATCAAGCTAGGAACAGAATTTCCAGACAAATTGAGTTTGGGAATGGAGATTAGAGTGCAAGTGACGCAGTATGTTGAGGATCGTATAATTGCTTTAAGAGAGCAAAACAAGCAACAAGAGCAGTACCAAAACGTTGCCGTTTTACGAGGAAACGCCATGAAGTTCACGCCAAATTTTTTCCACAAGGCTCAGTTGTCGAAAATGTTCTTCTGTTTCCCTGACCCACACTTCAAGCAAAGAAAGCACAAAGCCAGAATCATCACCAACACCTTATTGTCTGAATACGCATACGTTTTAAGAGAAGGAGGTATTATTTATACCATTACCGATGTGGAAGATTTGCACAACTGGATGGTCAAGCACTTGACTGAACATCCTTTGTTCGAGAGAAAATCTAAGGAATGGGAGGCCGAGGACAAATGTGTAGAGCTCATGTGGAACTCCACAGAGGAGGGCCAAAAGGTCGAGAGGAACAAAGGATCAAAGTTCATTGCATGTTTTGAGCGTCTTCCCACGCCAGCTGACTGTGATTGAGCGACATGTTACTAGATAAAGAACGTTATTTGTGGAGCATTGTAGTGTAGAGTGGATAATGCCTAGAAAGATCAATTGCTCGCAACAGCGTTGGGAGAACTTCAGACGACTCTATACCAGGAAAAGAGATCCCTTCCTGGATTGAGATACATATTGTTCGGAGAATAATAATAGATAATGATTTCCTGCTATCAACTACACGTTATCAATTATAAACCATGCTTCACGCAACTCTAGCTTATTGGCTCCAAGGATGACTCAATTACAAGGCTGGCTCAGGCAAATCAGAGGAAGTTGCATTCACAGAAGGAACTTCATTTGCAGCCTCAGTTGGAATTTCAGTCACAGAAGATGGAACAGTAGATGGAACATCAGGGAACTTGGAAGCACCAGAAGAAACACCAGAAGAGGTCTCAGCAACTGGGTTAGACTCCTTGGTTGGGTGAACCGTGGAACCGGCAGTTCTGGTTGGGAACTTAGATTGAATAAAGTTACCGACTGGTCCAGTCTTCTTGATGAAACTGTCAATGTGTGGGGCAGCCTTTTCATGGGCAACCTGTGTGTACTCGGAGGTCTTGTCCTTAACAATCTTGGAGTATTGGGCAACAGCAGCGTCAATCTCCTTTTTGTTTTGTTGATACAAAGCTGGCACAGAGAATGTCAACAAAACGGCAGTGACAACAAGAGAATAGATAGAGAACCATGAGGTCAATTTGTAGGCAATGTAAGAAGCACCAGCAGCCTTCAAGGTAGACTCGATATCTTGAGCGAAAACAACCTTATGCAACTCAGATTCAAATTTGCCCGCAGCATCTCCAAGAGCTGGCAAGACAGAATCTCTGAACACTCTGGTTTTGGATTGTGGAACGCCAATGTACTTAGACACAAATCCTTGGCCGGTCAACAACTTTCCACTGTATTCAGCAGCAGCAGAGGCTAAGAGAGCCAAGTAAGCAAAGTGGAACAAATAATTGACAAAGTTGACCTTCACCAAGATAAGGACAGCGACAATGGCACCAAAAACTTTTCCGGTGGCAACAGGATTTTTCCAGGTGAGCAAGTCACAAGTAGAAGTGGAAGTAGCAGACATTAGGACTGGTATCAAATCTGATGGAAGAGCAACAGAAGAAGTAAGAAGTAGCTTAAATTTTTTTTGCCGGTGATTTTTTTCCAGCCGGAGGCGCTCCCTAAATGTGCGGCGCGCAAAAAAAAATACGACACTGTCACAAGACCGCAAGATAACGAAAGCAAGGAAGATCTAAATGACACAAAAACAAAAGAAATACTACAAGGAGAAGTGTTTAAAGGTTTGAGTTTCGCTACAAAACTACCTCGAGTTTGTGGTTTAGGGGACTCGAGTTTTGCCGGTTATTTTGCCTTGATCCGGACCGCTTATCGCAAGAGATCCTGCAGGATTACCAAGCATCCAGGTACGGTTGCGCCACAGTTGCTTGGTCAAGCGCATACATTGTAAGTACTCGAGCGAAATATCGCCCTTGCCTGCGCCAACACCCATAATTGAGAGCCACTCAGCCAACGCCTCGGCTTGAGCAGCAGCTACCGCTGCCACTATTGCTTCCGCTTCCACCCGGCATTTATGTACTGTTGTCCGTATTTCATGCAGAACTGCACCTTCGGTCGCCGTGGCCTGTGCACACACCGAGGCCACTGCTACCTCCACATGGTGCAACACGATTTGTAGACGTGCGAGTCGAGCACAGGGTCCTTCCGCCTCAACACGCTGGCGGACACATTTTTCTTCATAGCTTCGCACAGCGTAGTCATAGGGATTGTCTCCAAGGACCTGACACCAATGGCGTGCATACTGTAAGTTCTGCTGGCTCAGTCGTCTCAACGCTTTGTGACAGTCACCAATGGCAGAGTGAAGTCGCATGATTCGCCGTCGGTGGCTGAAAAGCTGTGTAAGCTCTGCAGCATCATCCGTTCCCGTCCCTCTCTCCTCGAAGGTTTTGACCCCTATACTGAATTTGCTTTTGCCTTCAGAATTGTTACGCTTGTGTTTCGTGGGGGCGGCACAAGTTTCCTGGTCGGGCTTGCTCGTACGATCATTACTCGACCGTTCCTGTGTTTGTTTTTCTGGGGCATGTCCGGCCCGCGCCCCCGCCACCACCATATCATGGCGGCGCGGAACTTGTGCTTCGAAGACACACAGATAATCAGGTTCGTTACAATCACTATCACCATCTAATATCCGGTTCACTTTGATCAAAGCCAATGTCGACTCATGTGCTTCGAGTCCGAAACTAGACACCACAGGATGAACTCTCGCTAAACTCTTCCGAAATGCCAGAACACTGCGAAGAACTATCCGTGCGGCACGGACATCCTCGGTATCTTCGCTTACCTGCGCGACCTGTTTTTCGGGCGCACCTTCCACTGCCTGAACCAAGCACCGTGACACTACCTTGCGGAACCTCGCATCCTTGAACAAGATTGTGTTAGCAAGCGTGCAAACATTTACCTCACCTGTTCGATCTAAACTTCTTCGAGCTTCTCCAGTAAATTTTTCCATTGCCTGGAGAAAATAGAACCATTTATTTGCACTACAACTCTCGCGCACGTTCGCTCTCAAGAGCAGACAGAAATGCTCTTGCCCTTGGACGAGTGAGGTCGCCGCTTCCACATATATTCGTCGTAAATTATCTTCTTTTGCTTCCACCATGGCAAGTAAATCAGGTTTCCACTTGAATCTATATACTACTTGAATTCATAGAAGTGTTTCACATTTGTTTAACCATGAACCTGAAATGATTCCACACGTTACAGGTCACATGTATCCCCGAAAAGTACCATCCTGAGTTATTTCAGATCAGGAGGCACGTTGTTTGAAGATGCAACACTCCTTATACCGTATATTCTCACTCTGTAGGATTAAATTAGATTCTGATACGAAAAAAAAATGTCTTTTGATATCCCGAGTGATCTTAGAATAAACAAATCATGGAGCCTCCACCTCCATTACCCCTTTGCCTAAATAGTCACAAATCACCTTAAACCGATCATTAGTATCTGCCAATTCGCTCTTGAAGATGTCATAATCTTCTTTAGTCTCGAATTGTGCCTCTCTTGCATGACGAGCCGTCTCGACTTCATTAATACACAACGGACATTTTGGTTTGTTGTCATTCTCCTCAGAACCAGGAACGTATGTGTTTTCGTTTAAACATCTTTGATGGTATGAATGCTTGCACTTGAAATGAATCAAAGGGAAATCAAGCTTTAACTCACAACTAGAACACTTATTATGCTGGAAGATCACTGGCTTTGTGGTAAGTTCAGTGATTTTATAGCTGTTTTTGGTTGCCTCATTTTCATAAGATTGAGTGAGTTTCTTGTTGTTGGAAATCTCCTTGTTTGTTTCGCTGATATAATCAATTAAGTAGTCCCGCACAAGTCCAACGGTAGCATTTTCATTAACACTTAGCATCTTGATCACTTCTAAAGGAGAAGCTATATTATGCTCTTTCAACTTGTCCAAAATTATCCGGAAATCTTTGGAAGTTGCTTGCCTGAAAATGTTATTATCAGACACAATATACTTGAGAAGTGATTTATACAAGGACGGCTTTTTATCGCCGTGTTTTCGGACTACTGCAAAAACGGATGAAAGATCACCTGTATTTTGTGCCATCCGAAATAAATCTTCTTCAAAGTCAGTTGAGTCCTGTCTAGCAAATATCACACCCTCATTGAATCCATAAACATGTGACTTTAATAATATATCTGGTTTATTCATGAGCTTGGAGTGGTCGTGCATCAACTTGTTGGCTTTAGCAATCCATTCATCTCTATATTCATTCTCGTCCCAGGACATCGAAAGATACATTTCAAATAATGTCAGTAATAATTCTTTCTGGTCAGCAGCATTGCTGAGATATTTTTCAGAAGCTTCTAGACAAGCTTCGAGGAAAACGACGAATTCTCGTGAATGGTTGATAAAACAGGGGAAAACTAGACTTGGCCGAGGAGGCAAATAGGTCGGTTCCTGCTGCTCAGCAGAATGGTCTGGTTTGTCAATTGAATGAGATATTGTGCTTGAGAAATAACCAAGAAAAGCAGCATATGAAGAGACAGATGTGTTTTCAATCTTCTCTTTCTCAGGTTCTGGTCCAGAGGAGGATTCTTTGGGATCGAAGAGACTATGCGATGTCTCTGGAATGTACTTGCCAGTGAAAACATTGATTAGAAGTTGGGTAGTTTCCATTGGCAAGCGATCTAAGAGATCCTTCAGAAAGTCAATAAGAATACGCAAAAGCTCATCAATTGGTAAAGATTTCATATATGACATACACCGTGTGTATTGATTCACCTCATTCAACTGAACCTCAACTATCATATGCGGCCGGTTAAGTTTGAATAATAATTTGATTACCTGATCAAAGTATCCACATTCTTTAAAAAGATTAATGATCAATGAAAAATTGAGAGAGTACATCTCAAGACTTTTTTCAGTTTGTTGGGTTTCATCAAATTCAAGCTTGTCAATAAAATCATCAAGTTCAGTCGTCATTTTCAATTTGCAATAGCAACAGAGGAGTAATGTAAGATGGTCACTATTGGCATATTTTAACTCATATAGGCTGGCAAGGAATTTTGTCATGTTCTGAATATTTGAGACATCTTTGAAGCGAGTAATCACATTAATAACAAAGTCGTCCACATCAACAGATTTAAAGTTTGCTGTATCGCCAATGAGCAGTAAACAGGTAATGTATTTTGCAATCGAGCCATCGAAATCTTGATTGTCATATAAATTCTCTGCATGAAGTTTGTTGATCCGGAAACGAGTACGATTATCAAGTTTGTATTGATCAGCAATATTCAAAGCAGTGGAGAACAAGTCCTTTTGAAGAATGATTTCAATCTGTTGGTTGACTGGCCTTTCATGAAGCTTATACAATATTCCATCTGTCGATAACAAATAAGCATCATTTGTTGCAGTAGATGAGAAAACATGCGAGATCTTCAGATTAGGAATAGTCAAACTGAAGGAGATGTGCATGTTGTACATATCCAACACCAAAATTCTGGTTAGAAATTTGTTGGAGGATGTGGACACAGATTCGTCTAATGGACACACAACTAAAAGATAATCCTTAAATAGACGCAAAATTTGAGATTTGGCCACTTTAAAATTCACAACTTGAGCACTGCTAATATGAGTATAATACTTGAAACCTTCTGTGTTGGCCACAAGCAATTTGGACAGACGTAAGTCCAAGTCAGAGCAGTTCAAATCAACTCCTTGGCTCCCTGAAAGGATACGAAGTGGCTTGCCCTCATTCCGTCCTGTAGTGAGAACAGTGACAACCTTCGAAGTGGTAGTAACATAAATTATCTCTTCAAACTTATTAAAATGAACACCAGTAATTGGATGTGGACTCTCGTATACCAAGCGTTGCTTCGAGCCCCTGTCTCGAAGCAAGTCGCCACGAATCAAGAGAACACGACCGTTAGTGTAACCAAGCGCAATACAAGTAAGATTATCATTGAAGCTGAAGCAGCTTACAGGGAAAGAATCGGATCCATCATGCACCAGTACACGCGTGATATATTTGTGAATGGTTGTGTCTTCATTTGTCTCAGTGGAAGAGTCCAATTGCATGATTTTGTTCAAATCCCATACTTTAATAAGGACAGGTGAGCCCTGGTTTTCCGCAACCGTCACAAGAAGGTTCGAGTGGAGTAAAGATTTCATAAACGTTATCCGGTACCCAGGCTCATAGGCGCAGAACAGACGGGTCAATATGAATTGGTCTTTAGCTAGGAGTTTGACATGGGTCGATTGTGCTGCAAATGCGATATACGACTGGGTGCTTGTTATTGCCGAAAGCAGAGGATCTGAAAACAAAGGAGAGTCTGTCTTATACTCTGGATCTCTTATAGGGAGAAAATCAAAGAGCTGAAACTGTCTCCATGTTGACGGAAGAGACATGTCGCCGCTTAATTGATAAACCGTTAGCCTCTTTGTTGCGGTTACCGGCTTGAAATTGGAGATAGATTATAAAGTGCGGAGGGAACAACACCTGTACATCTCATATATTGGGGTCAATCAACAGAATAGAGACGTCAAAGTTGGGGTATCTCTCTACCCTGGGTTTTATATTCTTTAATCTTTTCAATTCTTGGCGCAGAAGATCAAGAATACCTATTTACGTAACTAAACTCTGTATTAAATATTTTTTCTTGTTCTTTTCGCATATCCAAATGTTACTCTGGTAATCCAGACAAAAGACCCGTGCCACCCATCGCAGATTTTTTCCTCGCACTACGCATCTTAAAACCAAACGAAGTCTTGGTCAACCTCATCGCAAACCTAAATTAGGCATAATAAAATGATAACCACAGTTCCTGGTTTGGGTGAGTCATATACTTTGACAGAGTTGCCACGGATTCCCGATCTCGGGCTTCCAGAACGAGTGGTTGTGCCTGAGTCTCAAAAGTCAAAACTGTATCAATCCACAGAAACCATCGACTTGGGGATTTCCAAGCTGATAATTTCCAGCTATGTTTTGAAACCCACTCCTAAACTTTTTTGGTCATATCCTTTATCTCCCAACACTTTCGTTGACAGTATGGATGTGAAAGACACCTTGTACTTAGTGGGATTGACCGAGCGGAAGAAGAGCAGATTATTGTTGATTCAGAAGACAAATGATGAATCCGTCCTTACTGCAGAGTTCCCTTTAGAAGAGTCAGCGGCAGCACTCAAGTTTGCTGAAGGCAATCGCTTCTATGTTCTCACTGTAAGCGGTGACATTTTGTTGTTCAACTATGTATTGGGCGAGGAGATCAATTTGGAAAAGGTACCTGACCTTTCTAGTTTGACTGGCGGATTGCCTAGAAAATCCAAAGTGATGTTCCACACTTTCATCAAAGATCACAAGCATAAGCAGAAGAATGAGTTGTTCTTCTACGTTGCATCATCAGGAAAGAACAAGATTACATTCAGGCTCGTAGCCTTGGATGGCACAAAATCGTTTGAACTTTACCAAACTAGCATTTCCGCCTCCAATATCGATCGCTTGATCTATGCTTACAGCGATAGCACGGTTTACACTTATGATAAGCAATCTAAGGTCATTTCATCCAGTACACTCATGAAGCCACAGGAGACTATTAAGTCGTTCAAATTGGATAAATTGGTGGGTGATTCCGACAGCAAGAGCTTGATCAACTTGATCGCACCAGCTCCCGATCGTCTTCTCTTATCGCATAAGTCGCTGATGTTTTTAATCAGTTTCAAATACGAAAGTTTATTGGGTGAACATACCAATAACTCACACAACCAGGTGTACTTCAATTTTGCACTTCCTGTGGATGGCGATTCAGACCGAACGCGTAGCTCTTTTGCATTGTATTTGAACTTCGAGGCAAAAACCAAAATGTGCAAATTGAAGCAAATCCAACTTGATATGGGGTTGAATTTAATGAGTGAAAGTCTTGGAAAATCTGTCCATAAAGATACCGAGAGCAAGCTTCATTGGAATGGTCTTCCTGCGTTAGAATCTGCTGATTTATCCAAGGCAAATGACGTTGCAGTTGAGGAATTGAATTCTGTGTACAAAAAATTGACCAAAGCACAAAACAAACAGGATGTGGCGGCATTTGAATCACTAGTATTTGAGTGTTTGAAGGGTAACACAAAAAAGATCAACAAATTCTCCAGCCTTTCTGATCGTGTTGTGGACTCTCGTTTTATTGAGCTGATTTTGGGTCTTGTGTTCGGAGTGAACGATAGCGGTGTTGTTGAAGTTCTCAACGAGTCATTTGTGCCAGAGCAAACTTTATTTTATCTTCTCACACATCCATTGTACCCTGCTAAATATACTAAGGGATTGTTGATGCTCTTGTCTCAACTCAACCAACCAAAATTATTGAAACAGGCGATCGATCATTGTGTCAGACTTTCTATCGAAGAACTCACAGGAGAGATGATCAACCTAGTCGAATTGGCAGAGGAAATGGATTTGGAAGAGCAGGAAGATGCACAATTGATCTTGTCGTTCTTAAAGGCTACTACCGACCGGTTGGTGCAAGATTACTCATTGGCACAAATCACATCCACAATGCTGCAAGTGCTTCACAAAGAATATGAAAACACCAACAAAACATTGGACAAGATGCTCAATGTCTTAATAAACCTCAACACCAACCTGTCGTGGACATTGTTGCAAGCAGTCATTGATGTTGGAGGGTTGTTCAACTGGGGTTTGCCCACAATCAATAAACTCAGTGAGGTAATTGATTCTAAGGTTGAGGCGTTGATACAAGTTAGTTACAACTTGACTTTAGCGTCCCAAGCAGTCATGGGATTGCAGAAATCTGGAAGCAAACAGACCAAAAAATCCAGCCGTAAGGTTGTTGACAATATTCATGAAATTAGCAGCCAACAAACCCAATTGGATGCTATTTTGACCATCAATAATAACACAACAAACCGCAAATTGTTGGTGGATGGTGGCATTGAGCTTGCAAAGAAGATACCAACGTATTCTAAAGAGAAGTTGATTTTGTGAGTCGATACTAATGCATGAAAGAAATGGAGAAGGCTGTAGAGTAGAGATAGGTGGTTTCAAGCATGAATAAATCTCCAAACCTTACGAAATCTGAGATATGGCTTCCGTATTACCATAGGCACACGAGATAGATACTCAGGTTACTATAGCTGCCTTCAAAAAAGGTAACATTTAACTGAACAAACAAAACTATATGGCTCTGGTAAATGCCAATGGGCTATACCCGGATGTACGGGTGTGTTTGAGATTTGGCGCATGATGTACCGGTCTCATCGTAAGTTAGTGATATCTACTCCAGGATTTTCATCAGCATGACCCAGAACGCAGCATTACAGGCTTACAGGACAGCTCTTAGAGCCACGCGAACGGCGTTCAATGGTGACCATTATGTTCTTACTGCAGCACGTGCGCAGATCCGTTCTGGCTTTGAAGAGAATAGACAGCTTTCCGCACAAGAAGAAATCGATAGCAAAGTCAAGGAACTCAACGAAGTGGCCAAATTCTTGGTCAAGAATATAGTGCAAGGTGAAAAAGTTGAAGGCGACCGGTACTTTTTGAAATTCCACGAAAAGACAGAACTTGGTAGCAACGAAACTATCCGAAAAGATAACCGTGCCAATATGGGCAGTTTAGCAGGTGTGAAGGTGAAAAAATGTACATAGAAACCGAAATGTAAGTAGCTAAGAGCAGGGCATGTAGGGCAACCAAAAGCCAAACAATAGCAGTCACGAAATCAAATCGAGATGAAGAACTTAAACTGGAAATTCAAGCAAAATCCAAATGTCCTGTGTAGCGAAGTCCATTGTCCGCAAGCAAACTCATTCATATAATGCCATCCGCCTGGTCGCAGGCCATTATCCAAATTCACTCGGCGGTAAAAATTGGCGCGCGAAGACTTTTGATCGATTTCGCCCACAACTGTAACTCTGCCCCCGAGACCCGATCCTCCCTAACAAATTCTAGATGTCAGCCCCTCTGCCAGCCAAACGCGATACCCTTATATCCAAGGCACTTTCATATCTCCTCCGACATGGCGCCGAGAAGGAAAAACTTACAATGGATGAGAAAGGATGGGTACGAGTAGCCGACATTCTTGCCAACAATCGTATCCGCACACACCGGGCTACTGAAGAAGACATCACTCGGATAGTGGCGGAAAATGCCAAGCAGAGATTTTCGACCGAGTTGAGAGACAAGGAACTCTACATTTGTGCTAATCAGGGACATACGCTCTCCCACGTGACACCGGATCTAGAGCTCTTGACGCCAGAAACGATGCCACTCAACGTATACCATGGCACGTATCGAGCAAAGCTTGATGGCATTTTACGCGATGGGCTCAGCCGAATGTCACGGACTCATATCCATCTTACCTCGGATGCAGAATGGAGCAAGCTGGGCATTCGTGCAAATTGCAATGTCTTGATCTACATTGATACTGCGCAGTGCATGGCGGATGGACTAGAGTTTTTCCGCAGTGTAAATGGTGTGGTTCTTTGCCGTGGAGACGAACGCGGAGTCATTGCCCCAAGGTATTTCGCGCGCATCGAAGACGTACCGCGGTGAGAGACATTTCTAATGTTTCACAGTGGTGTTTTGTCGTAAGTGCTTCGCGTAAACTACATGTTGTCAGCTATATATTATTCGCAATTATAGTATGATGTTTTTGAGGGTGGCACCTGTACCTTACTGAATGGAGTTTCGGTAACAGAGGTGGTTTGTTGTTGAGTTGAATGGATGGCTGGATATTTTATTTTTTTTTCTTGCGCGCTAGCTCTGACCTCCAGCCCAGTATCAATGATAGTATCCGCCCCATGTGAGCATCGATGCCCCACGATCACTGCGATCCGATCAATTGCATAGAAAATCATATCCGCGCCTCGTCTCAGTGCCATACCTCATATATAACCAAGAGTTCTTCTGAGCGGCCATTTGCAATTACTATGCACATCAGTCTGGCATGTGTCACAAGCCGGATTTTGTCCTGCCGGCCAGCCTCGTATGTGTCCGTTCAAGAGTGGAATTTCTCCATTGTGTGCCCTGGACACTGTCCCTCCTGCACGCACCTGTTGATGGGCAGAGCAAAGATTCCAATTAAACCCTTAGTGCACTGCGCCTGCACCGAGTAAAAAAGGTCTAGGCATCAATCGCCCAAGATATATATGACCAGAGGGGATAATGGGCACTTAAAATAAAAATCGGAAAGAAAGAAAGGCGAACGGAAGAAGAGCCAGGCTACGCTACTGTAGCAACCGTTCAATAAAATAAAATCCTCCACTGGGCAAAGGAAAAACAGAACTACTTCCAACCACTTTTCTTTTCGCAAGCTGATTGAATCCTAATTGCAAAACCGCCTCCTGACTCAGTCTTACCTTCCAAGTTCAGAGTCTACCGGTTTTACTACGGCAATATAAAAGGCAACTTTGTGAACACAGCTTCACCCCCTTTAGCTTAGAGCATGCTGGACAGCCTGCTGCCGCTGTGGTTTTTTGTGTTCTTTCAAAATCTACATTCAGTCATCCACCGTGATTATCTCCAAAATATCAACCCAGCCCAACCGAATCTGCCAGTGGTATTGCTGCGACTGTGGTAAGCCTTACGGCACGCTACGCACTTATCACGCCGACTTGGGTGCTGAGTCGCTCCTGGGATTAAGTGCTTCAAATGCTTCGACTCTGGCCCCTCACCACTTGGTTCAGGAACCGGCTACGCGCTTTACGTGTCTGCGTTGTGGTCACATGATGTGTCCTTATTGCTTCAAATTACGGTACAAGGACCTTGAAGGCTAGCACCTGAGAGAACATGTTACCCCATTCTAGACATGAAAATGTTGTGAATATTTTTTAATTACTCGGGCCTGTTTGCGGTTGTGAGAATTTTGGCCTCGCAACGTTTCGGACTCTAAACTGGTAATTTTTGAGCCCCGAGGCTTTTTTCATACTCGGCATAAACGGCACACAAGTTGCCGCCCCATAAATGCTGCTGTCACCCATCACATGATTGCAGCACTGAAGTTTTTTTCTCTCTTTTGATAACGTGATTGTCTATGAGGATCGTCGAGGAAGAAATTGTTGAAAGAGAAGTGACGAACAGATTACCTCATCACATTGTGTCGAATTGTACTTAAGCGCTCATTTTCATTTTTTTTTTGTTTTCCTTTGTGGTTTGTTGTGGTTTGTTGTGTTTAACTTTTGTTGTAATATATGGATTCTCTCATTTAATTTTTTTTCTTCCGATCGATCGATCGATCGATCAAATTGTGCCGGTGTCCCCTTTGTATGGCAGAGGTTTTCGTGGAGCAATTGCACATGGGCGCCTGTAGATGTGCGCGTTTCTAGTCTGTCCCCAATTTTCAAGTGCCCAGAATCCGATAACGGTAATCGCAGAAGCACCAATAAATACCGTTCCTTTCTTTGCAATTACTTCCCGTGGCAATGAGGATTCTTCATTCTAAGCATCAGAAGCTCATTCTCCAGTGCTACCCGCCGGGGAAAATTGTCGACAAAAAACCAAATCCTCTGGAGCTCAGTTACCTCTTGTATTATGCATCCACTCGTCGAGTTAAGTTGGAGAAAGTGGTAGATTTTTTAGTCCACAAGACCAAAAGTGACGCCCGGAATATGAGGTCGGGGAACTTGCAAGTCACATTGGCAATTGTGGCCGCCCTTATCGAACGTTGTGCTAACAATTTGAATGTATTCGCCCCCCAAGTGTGTACCATCATGTTGCTCACTTTTAACACCCGTGAATTGGCATTAGCAAAGCTGGTTGTGAAAACATATGGTGTATTATGCCGCCATATAGATGGGGGTTTGTTTTCAGGAGACCAAAGCTTCGTGGAATTGTTTTCGCTGTTGCTGGAGACCATCGTTAGGACGGGATTAGATCAACTGCGCCTAGCCTCGCCAAACGCTAATGAATGGTGTATGGTCTCCTTAGCAACACTGAACCACCTGTTCCTCTGCTTGGCTTATAATTCACAATTGAGTCGTCGTCTAATGGCACTTGCAGTCCCACTTCTAGCCGACCAGCTCCATGGTTCGTGTTCAATCACCACATTGCAAACATATTTCGAGTCAAATTTGAACGGAGACAAGGAAATCACTCGTCGTCTCAGTAGGACTGTCACGGGCCGCACGGCGATGAAGCTTTCCCAGCGCCAGGAGAACTTTGAGAATGACTGTGTCACTAACGAGAACTTGAATGAGGAGGCACTTCATGCATTGAGAACCTTATTTGATACCACCCTCTCTAGTCAAATTGCTGATGCCACTGAGACTATTGTTGATTACAATTACAAGCAATTCTCGCTGGATCCTGAATGGAGCACTACATTCTTAGAACTTTGTGCATCTAGCATTCCCGTGCAGTTGCGTTTTATCGCATTACTGTCTCTTTTGCACCGAATCAGTGAACTTTCCAGAAAATGGGGAGAGAACTCCGCTGGAAATGATTTTGGAAAGATTGTTCACGTGGCCCGTAATATTCTTGGACTAGTTTCAACAGACTTCAACATGATTGGGTTGTCAATTTCCGATGTCATTCAACAATTACTTACTTTACAAACCATGTTGTATTTAGGCATGGCCCAGACACTTTCCACACAAGATATTGCTACCTTAAGCTCAATATATTCCCAATGCATTTGCAACTTATCCAGTCATATTTATTACTTCGACCAGGTCCTGGACTCTATCGAAGCCATACTAATGCATATTGACACTGTTCTCCTCTCAACAACGGCAAACAACGTTGCTCGTATCGGCGGACTAGTGATGAATTTGCTTGACAATATTTCCACCATCCTTAGTCTCTTGACCACCAAGTCCAGTTCCATCACTCGTAATAGAGCAACATTGGAGAACTGGAAATCAGGTTTGCCTCTCATCTCTTTTACTGACTCCTACAAAGAATTTATGCAATATGGGTCACACGAAGAAGCAGCCAAGATTCAGAAGAAATTCTTGGAGAGTTTTGAGAATTATTTGAAGACAGAACTAATTGGAAGAGATAAATCAAACGATGATCTTGCTAATGCCAAAAGTGCTAAGACTTTGTTACTGCCAAATTATAAAGATTATTTGGAAGACAGCCACAATATCTTGTCTCATATCTTTGTTCAATGTAACAGTTTCTTTGATGACCCAAACTTGGATTTACTGATTGCGGAGCAACTAGTGAACGTGTTATGTTTCCTTGTGTCTGCAACAGGGGTAAATTTTATTCAAAACTTTATACCATTTTTTCAGCATTGGCAATTATCTGAATCGGCAGATAATCTCTCCAAACGTGCCAAGGACACAACAGCGTATATTTTGTTGCAATTCCTGGTAGAAATACTTGCGAAGAAGTACAATGACCTTATCTCGATTGATTTGAATCTGCTGAGCTTTTATAAGCTTATTTCGAAAGACATTGACTCGCGTAAGGAAAGTTATGTATGGGTGTTTGAACTTTCCGGTGAGACGAGTAAACTAACACCCACACATGGAATCGCCCTTTCAACAGAGGTGAACAAGCAATCATTATTTGAGTTCTTCTCACAACACTCGCTTGAAAATTGGGTGGTTTCTCCAAAAACATTGCAACTTGAAGGACGCAAGGATATTAGTGATTTCTGGGTTGCATCTGACAGCTCGCTGATTGAACACTTACAAGAACCCAAAGTAATGCATGCACCTTATAATGGCTTGGGATTGGGTACCGCTACAGACATTTCATCAATTCATTCTGGCCTTCTCGGTGGTAATATAAGAAATGGCCACTTCTCGCCTGACATCACCCAAACAACAGCAGACACTCTTCTTACTTCTAATGGCTATCGGGACGTTAGTGATGGGAGAGCATCGTTGATTCCTCGCACAACTGAGTCAAAGGTTGGTTTAGGAACTGAAAGTCTTTTGGCATTTACAGGAAACGGTCATAAACTGCTGCCGCAATCGGTGTTTGAGAAGCAGATCTACACTACAGATATGCGTTCGATTCTTGATGGTTTGAACAGTGATGATGACAGTGAAATTGTTGTGTGAGAAAAAAAGTAACAAAATATTAGATCACAAAATGTTATATCGGGCTTTGTTGGATTGTTTTTTTAAATGTGTTAGCTCTTTCTGCTTTCTTTCTACACGCTATTATTTCTAAGTAGTGTCGCTCGTTATACTCGCACTGAAGCGCGCAGACGCCACATACTTTGGTTTAGTCAGGACTCCATGGAACCAAAAATAAAGCAGTAAAGAAAAAAAAAAAAAAAATCTCGTGTAATATTAATATAAACTGCACTGTTGGTGTTTCACTCGTCATCATCGTCAGCACCCAATGCCTCAAATGCATTGAATGTGTTGGTTTGCTTATCAGCAATGGCGTCCCTAGGGTCAACGGCTTTAGAAGAACCCAAGTTTTTGTTGTTTGGCTTAACTCTAACTGCGGTTTCCTTCAACAGGTCTCTGAAATTAGCCCTTTCATCGTTAGCATCCTCGGCACTAAAAGACTTCTTGGGCTTGGTCAAAGTGGCCCAACCATCCTCGTCAACGGTGGTTTCCACGGACTTCTTTCTCAAGTTTGGCTTGTTGCCGGAACGTGACAATCTTCTTCTGTTCAAGTGGTGGTATGATCTTTCGTGACCGCGCTCGTCAATGTATGTGTCACCGTTAGTCATTTTCACCTTCTTCTCATTAGCAAGGTGTTCTCTGACAGACTCAACCAAAGCGTTGAAAGCCTCCAAAATTTCAGAACTCGAGGTGTACGCCTGTTCTCTGGCTTGCAATAATTGTTCTTCAGTGTACTTTGCCATGATGTCCCTAGTTAGATTCTGTCAGTGTTTTATGTTTTTGCTTTCTCGGTTTTTTTTTCTTCCGTACTATCTT
The DNA here is from genome assembly GCA_030574075.1 of Clavispora opuntiae. Taxonomy (NCBI): domain Eukaryota; kingdom Fungi; phylum Ascomycota; class Pichiomycetes; order Serinales; family Metschnikowiaceae; genus Clavispora; species Clavispora opuntiae. The sequence continues at coordinate 691,589 of JAJMEJ010000002.1, forward strand.
TTGAGTGAGAGACGACCTTTTTTTGTGGTGCCCTAATATCTCCAGAGAGAAATACAGTTTTGGGAGAAAGAGTCGTGTTTTCTATGTGTTTCATGAGTTGGGTGTTTTTCAGAATCAAGTTCCGTCAAGTTACTTTTTCCATTTTTTGTTGCAACTAAGTAGCCGTATGCTCGTGTGAGCAATAACCAAGTTGGGCGCATCCCTTACCAATGTGTACCCAAACGATAGAGACATGAAAAAAGGAGAAATATCGTGAATTTTTAACAAAAATGGCCTTTCTAGCTGAATCCAAAGGTATGTTTGTAGGCAAGCATGAAAAGAAATATTCACGATTGAATCTTCTGAGAAGCGGGTGGAGCCGATATCAGTAGATAACAAGAGACAAAGGAAGGAAACTATAGCCAGAGAGATAGTAAGCCATAAATAAAGTAAGCCATAAAGAGAGTAAGCCATATTGAAAATAAGCCATAAATAAAGGAGAGTAATAAAGGAACTATGGCTGACCAGAGAATATGTCTGTCCAAAGATGCGACTCAGCCCTCGGGGATCCATACGGTCAGTCACTCGCACGCTAATCTAGTCTTAGATAAGAAAAATAAAGAAACGAATCCACGGAATCTTCACACCAACCCACGTATTATATAGCCCGAGGATCACTTGTAGTAAGCATATCAGATCATGAACACCTCTACCCCACAATGGTAGAGGAGTGTGTATATGAGGAAAATCTTATCTGATGAGGGCTGCGATGAGCATTCGGAAAAGTCTCCAAATAACATGCCTCTCATCAAGTCTCTCCGCAAAGTGTCCAAAAAGCTCTCCAAGCAGCTGGCTGGGTCTCTTCACGTGAAGGGAAGAAAATATAAGCAACTTAATCGTGCTACTGAAAGAGAGCACAAGCTTAAGCTTCGGAAACAACAATTCGCAGAGCAGAAGAATCATGAGCTACTCTTTTACCTTCACATCCAAGAGAAAATTAATGAGCTGACAGACAAGAGTGCCTTCACCCTTGATGAAATCAGACTGTTTGTCAACGAATACATTTGTCGGAATGACGAAGAGCTCGAGCAAATCGAAAAGCAAAGAAGACCAGGCAGACCTTTGACCAGCAAGCACCAGCTACAATTAGAGAAGAGAAAACACGACGAGCATCTTTTTGAAACGGGGTTCAACGTTCCCGATCTCACTGATGTTATAACAGTGGAAAGATTGCGCACTTGGAACGGAACAAGTGGGTCTGTCAATGCATGGAAGTTTCTTCTCATCACAAAGACTCCATCTGAGGCAGAGATGCAAGAATGAATATTGTCAGGAAACAAGCTACCTCTCCAGTGAGACTAGCTTGGGAATATATATGTAAAGGAACATACGTCATATTTTCTCTAAAAACAAGTAACAGAAAAATGTTATTGTAACTTACTTCCACATTAAATTAGTCCACAGTTTGTCTTTCTCCTGGGCCTCAGATGAAAATGACGAACCGTCCTCCATTTTCATCTCAGGAACATTTTCGGATGTGTCTTGCGCAATTGTGGATTCTGGATCTGTTTCTGTTGTCGTATAAGATATTGTGATTTGCTTATCATCCAAAACAAAATTAAGTCCAACCAATATGAAAAATACAGCACCAAATACTTTAGCCAAACGTTTAAAACTTTTCCAGATAGTGGCTCGGGGTTTCTGATCACGACTCATAACCAACATGTTGTTGTCCCCTGCAACACCGATAAGTCTCCAATTTTGTTTCTGAAGCTTCTCAACTGACTTTGAGTATTTTTCCAACTCCTCTTCAGACAATTTTTGAAGCAAGTCAAGTAAGTCTGTAGTTCCATTCTCCCCATCAAGAGGGTTGTTATTTGACATGAATGTGGTTCCTGTAGATGTCAACACTAAGTAATCCTGTTCTTCCTCATTCCTCTTGGGGAACATTGGGAAGGCTTTAGTCTTTTTTCTGCTAAAGATGGGGTCGAAGAAATCTTTGGATTCAAGGGTGCGCTGTCTTCTGGCTGCCTGATTACTCCATTCATACGCTTTCCGTTCCCTCCACTGCTCTTCAAGTTTTGTTTCATTCGTCTTCTTTGCCTTCTTCAAAAATCTTTCTAAGGTTTCCTTGTCAATTGGTTCACGCTTAGACGACATTAATGGTTCTTCCGTTGAGTTAAGAGCAGGCGGGGCTTTTTTACTTCCAGATTGACTATACTTCTGAGCATCTGCAAGCATATCCGTATCTTCTTCCAACATTGCAGTTTTGACAGCATTTTCAATTAAATATTCTGCTGCAACCTGATCTTGAGTTCTGTTGAACTTGCGAGATGTCAATGAAATTTCATGATCTGTTTCTGAGTTACTTTCATTGTCACTGGGATGTGATAAGAAATCATCCATATCAAACGAATTCTCCATGATGCTCTTGTTCTGGATCTTGGCAGCAAGTTTATCTAACGCAGCAGAGCTTTGCAATACGTTGTCCAAGACGAAAGTATGTCCATTGTTATGTGAAAACAAATTTCGAAGATTAAATTCTAATTTCCCCCAAACTATCTTTTGATCCAAGTCAGATTCCTCATCTCTTAATGATCTCAATGTATCAAAGATTTTCTCAGGCTCTACAGACACAAACAGTAAGCCAATCCTGTCTTTTAAAAGACTAAGCTCATTCGCATAATCCTCTAGTACAAAAAAATCAGGTAATTGGCGGTACAGAGATCTTTGATTTTCTTTCCGAGAACTCAATTTTTTCTCAAATTCATCAAAAGCCAGTTGAGATTCAATAAGAGTGTCCAAAATTGCCGGATATCCACTGTTCAAAACAAAAAACTTCCGAAGTTTGTAGAGAAGTTCCCTTAATCTTATCACGTTAGAGTGTTGAATTCCCAGAGATAAACCAGGAGTAGTTAAGTTATTAGAGCAATCTTCAATTCTTTCTTGGAGTACTTGTAATATTTCTTCAGCTGTTGAGTTCTTAAATAGGTCACCGAGCTCATCTTCTCTCAATAGTTTCAATTCGTCAACATAGTCATGCAAATTGAGATCAGCTGGAATTTGTAGATATGAGCTGCTATTAGTCTCAGAAAGTGGCAGAAGTTCTGTGTTTAATAGTCTTTGCTTATCTTGTAGCCTGTTCTCAAACTCTTCAAATACAGATTGTGATCTAATCAACGAATCCAAAATTTCAGTGTGTCCACCATTCATAGCAAATAGATGCTTCAAACGAGATAATAATGTTTGCAACCGATATGGCTCTTCTCCAAAAGCGTCTTTGAATTTCCTCGCAAAATCAATGCTGTCATCCCCGTTCAATGCTTCATTTAGTTGCAGTATAATCTCATCGGGCGTGAAGGATTCGAATGGACCCTTAAGCACCTCATTCCTAAGAAATTCGATCTCCTTGTAGAAAGAGTGTAACTTGAGCCAATCAGGAATTTGGGAATAGGCTGGTTGTGGAGGATTTTCCCCTTTTTTCAAAGCCTCCTCTGATATCAAATCCAATTCAGATGATATAGGAGATCCAATGTCTAAACATGCCGAAAGAATGTCATAAAGATTGACATACTCTTTTAAATTATTACTAGAGATCGCTGAATCAGGACGAGCTAAACCATAATTGCTCACCTCGTCAATTCGTCTTGATAAGTAATTAAGGATCGTAGAAGGGGCAAAAAGCAGATAAGGAATCCCTTTCAAATCAGACGTTTTAAAGTCAAGAATCAAATCTTGAAAATCAGATAAATGTACCCCATTAATTGACACATTTTTTGAAACTGTTGAATTTTCTTGCTCTGATTGATTTCTGAGATTAATTAGATCAACAGTTTCAGGTTCCAATTTAGTAACGGTAGTTTCTTTGTTGAAGTCTCTTTGCGATAATAAAAGTAGAGTAGAATCAGTAAGAATGGTATCAAGAATTTTAAGACCACGTACAGTGTATTGGTTCATACCTTCTAACGCTTTTGAAAGTTCCTCAAAATCCTCATTGAACAAGTAACTCGAATCATTTCGACATCTATGAAGAGCATCTGTAATGTCATTTAAAGTGCAATTAGAAAAATCATTCTGGAGCTTGTTTTTTGCAAGATGTAACAAATGAACTTTAGTAGGGATATTGAACAATACCGCGAGAGAGAATTCATAATTCTCAAAAATATTGTTCGACACCTTGAAAGGAGTGAGTGTATGATATTCATATCTCGCTGGTAGTGAATGATACTTCACATTATTCAATGAGTTTTTAGATATGATTCCCCCGCATACCAACGGCACATATTTCTTGAGAAAATCTTCAATAAGAAGTTTTTCCCCCTGGGAGTATGTTTGGTCCTGAAACTCCGAATAAAGGCAGGAAAAGATAGTATCAAAGTCCACCAAGCCAGTGGTTGCATAAACGACATTGAACATATTTCTGTCAGAATAAAAAATCGACTTTTCAATTGCCTGGTCTTCCCCTCCAAGCCGTTCCACCGCGGTCTGAATTCCAGGAGCATCAGAGTCTAGCACAATGAAGGTGAGATTTCGAATGAGATTACGATCACATGAAGACGATGAGAGTAAGTTTTGTAATCTCTCGTATCGCAGGACATGGAATAGAAGCTTGAAGGTATCAGCATCGAAATCTTGTGATTCTTCGTGCTCACTCAAATAGGAATTGAAGTCAGCAACAAGCGCAGTCATTTTCTCAACCACAGGATCTACGGAATGAAGAGCAGAGAAGTCAAACTCTGCGTTCAAAGTCTCTAACTCTGGCAAAAATTTTCCAACTCCCTGTCCATATAATGACACATAAGGGTCATGTTTCTCGTCATATTCAGCAAGAACGCGTACAAATTTGGTTGCAGAATCGTTACCAGCTGTACCTGAAAATGAGTCCACCAACTGCCTTACAATGGCTTCGACATTTCTGGCACTCAGAGAAGGTCTTGAATAGGGTTTAGTAGTGGCCATGAATACGTCGAGCATGTTTCCAACCTGAGCCGCTGAAACGCTAAGACTTGAATAAGGCCTGTGAAATGAATTAGCAAAGCGTGCAATCGATGCTAATTGTGAAGGATATTGCTGCACTAGTGTATTCAAAACGGAAGCAACATCGTCTTCTCCACACCCGAAATGCTTATCAAGCAATACCAGAACTACCGCCTCCCGTATCAATTGCAGTTCATATTTCCCACTGAAAGGTCCGGCAGATGGTAAGGAAGTCGAACAGAGAATATTGGGTACATATTGAGGGCCAGCATGGTCAGGGGTTTGCTTAGAGCCGGGATCGGACTTGGTCTTGCCCATCGAAAAAAGTCGTATAGAATCGAAAAATGGGAAGCTAATTTTGTATCCCAGGACCATAGTTTTCACCGAATGGAATGATATGTTACGAGGAACCAGCCTCATTAAACACACAGATGAAATCATGGTGTAAGGAGGAAGCTAGATCTCTTCAGATACAGATTTGAGATAAGGGGATGATCCTGGTGTACGGGTGTCCGATCCAGGAGATAGATAGAGGAGGAGCACGCGCGGTAGGATATGAGGAAAAGAGAGGCAGAAGATGAACAAGGAGCTGATAAAATGGAGAAGAGATTAGCTGCTGTTAAAGAACAGAGAAAAGGGTTTAGACCAATTAGGAAAATATTTCGAGAATAGCGGCGCATTTAATGAGATGATTAGAGAGATAGTAACCGGGTGTACGGATTTACTGAGGTCATCCTAGTACGATGGGAGTACAATGAATTAGGTGCATTCGAAGGATCTAGTGCAGTTATAGCGAGAAAATGGGGTAATGCGGCGAAGCAGTTGTGCAATGGAGTAAAAACAAAGAAAAGAAAGAAAAAGGTCCAGTGAAAAAATTTGCACCGTCTTGAACGTGACTTACTAGTACGACGAAATATATTCATGCGATAGATATAAGCGCATTGAAACGCACTGCATTTTATGCGATGCGCAAAATACCGGTTGCGGGGAAACACATCGTCACGATACAATATAGTTTTCTATTGTGACAAAAGTCATAGAATTGTTTCGAAACATCCATAACATCAAGGCTACAAAGAGTTGCGACCCAAATGGCGGGTATTTCATCTGCAACCTGCACATAGCGTACTGGGGGCAACAATTTATGGTCTCGTAAAATGTTGCTACCGAAGTCACCACACAAGAATTGTGACTAAAAAATAGAAATGTGAGGGATGACACATGCAGTCCTTCACCAAGAAAGATAAAGAACATCAGCTAATACAGCGACTGTGCATGACTTATGTGACCCAACGGTTCTTGACAATCCGTTGCCTCATGTTGGATGCTACTTTGTTCTCTACCAATTTTTCATGTAAAATTCACATAGAGTGGGGTCAATACATGAGGAGCCGAAAAAAAGTTTTTCCCTCGCATGGCACCTCCACGCTGCAAGTGAGACGAAACGGACAAAGCACGTCATATTGGCGTGCCAAAAAAAAAAAAAAAAAAAAAAATAGGAAAAAAAAAAATCGCTCCGAGTCTTGTGTACCGTCCATTTTTCCTATTTTGCTTACATTGAAAGAAAGATCATATAGTGCGCGGTTATTCTTGCCTGTTCATGAGCTTGCTAAAATACTTCTGTAGCTTCATAAGCTTTACACCTCGCATAACGGTGAGCACCAGCCGGACAGCGCAGCGAAGAGACAGGCGTCCCAACCATTGAATGTAGTAAACTTGACTCTGTTTTTCCGAGTCTATAAAAATTTCACCCATTACTTCTTATTACTACAGGCCACATATCTTTTTTTTCGGCAATTATTGAGACTATGGTATACCCATTAGCACATCGTGCAACGTGCACCATCGTTGGAGGAGCGCACCACCGCCTAAGACAAGCTGCGGTAGACTGTTGCTCTACTGCAGAGAATCCTGTACGTCGCGCACTCGTTCTAAACTCAAGAACCGAAGATCTATAAACACATCAGCCAGGTAGACCCCTTTACTTTTCGACATTGCAGCTTCTCTTGTATCTTTCCCTCGGTTACGGAGTCTCAACATCCCGGTCAGCCATAGCATAGACTCCGCACGGATAAAAGTGGCTAATTCAAATTGTTTACATTCACGTGTTCTGATATGTAACTTGCAGTAAATTATGACGCGCGATGGAGAAGTCGGTGCCTGAACAATAATTTTTTCGCTTACCAACAAAGTGTCTAATACATGCCTCTAACCAGCTGGCAGCGAATGTCACTTCAAGTGAGACATCCAGTACTAATTGGTATACGAACCTGTTTATACGTTTGTAATGTGTTGACGTCGCTCGGTGGGCCAGCCATTTCTTTTTCTTTGACAGGGATGAAAATTGTGTTTTCTTTTCTACCCAGTCACCTTTTCTCAAGTCTCTTGACTTCTTTTGACTTGGTCACACGGATAAAACTTCCCTATATGCACAGATTGGGTTAATGTGCAGTGCAAACGTATGTAGCTCACTTGTGCACAGGTCAGTGTCTGCATCTCAGGAGCACCAGAGAAATTTTCTGCATTATGTCTTCACAAGAACATATAACATTTGATGACACCTTTTTACCTGAAAATCTTTTTCTTACTACTTTCCATCAGCATCGCTTAATCTCCAAAGTCTCAATCTCTATTATCAATAGTATCTCCGCATGTTGCTATAGATGTCTGAACCAGCCGCCCCTATCCCCCGCAAGGCAAACGCTTCCATTTTCCAGCAGGACTCGCCAGTCTCGCCTATTTCATCTCCTTTAAACATAAGCACATCCCTGCTGCCACTCCCTTCACTGCTCGATAATCTAATAAAAGATTGTGTCCTTCTATCTTTTGATTTGAACCTGCTTTGTCCCGAACGTGAGGACTACGTTAAGCTGTTCCACAAGTACCTTATGGAACTCCATTGCCACGAGAATCTTTGCTTCATTATTGAAATATATCATTATCGACTCTTCTATGAGAAGCTAGTGCAGCCGTTAGTCGAGGTGCCAAGAATATCACACTTCAGCTCAAGTTACCTAAGCAATTCATTTGAACAATCCATTGAAAGCTTGTCTCTTTCAGCCCTGTCGATACGGAAGAAAGTTCGGAAGAGCTCATTCAACCGACAGAGCGCCAGCTTTAGTCCAACGGCAAATGTTGGCGGCCCACTCCCATTCGATTTTGAAGAGGACATCCGACCCCCTTCTACCACTGGAGCATGGGATACACTCAAAGAGAGTTACATAGATGACGATCTTTCTTCAGTCCCCTCCTGTGAAACAGAAAGTCTGATTTCAGAGTCGGAAAAATTGACTCTTCTCCGAGACCAATGGAACATTATTGTTACCAGGTTTGTTGCAAGAAATGCACCAGAACAGGTTAATATCTCCGCAAAGTCCTTCAATGAAATCATGAGCGCCGACGCGTCCCAACCAGTCAATCCAAGCGTCCTAGATCGGGCGAAATCTGAAGTGGTGCAACTTCTTCAAGAGAACGCTTACCATTCGTTTTGTCAGACTCAAGCCGCCAAATGGCAATGTAAAAACGCAGAGAATTGTTGCAAGAGAAACCCTGCATCTGGACACCTTCGAGACCAATTCGACTCCCAAATGTCTCTGCCTGTGTCAGAGGTGTCGACTAAAACATCACCGTCAGATTCCATTCCTGTGCTAAAATCACCGTCAACATCACATTCTAAACGGAAAAAGAAATTCTTGTCGCATTTGAGTGGATCTTTCGAAGAAGTGTCTCACTCCAGTTCTCTTTCATCCATCATGCACCATTTGAAGGGGAACCATTCACAGTCACGAGTAGCGGCGTCAGCACCACATTCAGTTGCACTGTCTGCTGCTCACCTGACTTGCAATTCACCATCTTTTCTCTCTGAAGATGATTCTGCAACATACTTATCTGCAAGAGACTCGGCACAAAGCCCGTCTCTATTTCTGGGGAAGTTTTGGAAAAAGAAAAGAGCCACGTGACGGCTCGTAGCATTATGTATATGGGTATAAATGTAAAATAGGTAATTCAGGCATATTTAGCCATCCGTTGTAATATCAGACTGATCCAGAACTGGCTTATGGAATTGGTGGCTGGTTTGGTCACGTGACTTCAAGCGGATGTTTATTTAGATGGGATTCCCCAGGAACCAAATTCAAATCCAACATACTTGTCATTCGCTGTATATTTAATAGTTATTTGTTAATGTATGCATGTATATTGTTTCTATATCATGTGTAAATTGGCTATTCTCCTTTTACCTTTTTTTCTGTACTATTCCTAGAGGGTCCTTTTTCCTTATCGCTCTGGGGTACAAGGGACAGGGCATCTAATCATATTGCATGCATCCACAAAACGCATTACACACATACTTAGACGTTTGCGGAACCACCTCCCTAGCGCTCGAATTGTTAACCCACACATCTTTTGCTCCTTGAAAAAAAAAAAAATAACCGTACTTAAGTTCCATACTTATAGTTTCGCTTTCTGAAATTGCTATCTAAGGGTCCTTGCTGAGATAATGGTCAACGACGAGGACGATAGCGTCCCTGCGTCTCCACAGGAACCCCATCCACACTTATCATCTACGTTCGACTTAGGCCATCACAAGCATGCTTATTCCATAAAACAAAGCAGAACGAGTGACCGGGTTAGGAAGCTGCTGTTTTTGCAGCTGCGGGTTTCGACTTTGAGACGGAAGAACAGAAGTGTTCAGCTCCGGGCAAAGTCGGTTAGACAACGGAAGAAATTGTTGGAGGCGAATGCAAGTTCCCGCTTAATGCTACAGATATCCCAGGCTCGAGAACGGAGGATGAGCCATTTAGAGAGTATCCGGATGAAAGCACGAAGTCTGCAAGCGCTCGTTTACACTAAGGTCACGAAACCATCCGTTGGTGCACTGTTGCCCTCTAGAAAACCCATCCAGTCAGTGAGACTCCGGCGGGATAATAAGCAGAACAAGCAAGTGTTCAATCCGGTCCAACATACGTTCTTGAAGCCCCGTTGGAAGAAAGTGATCACGACAGCACTTCGATCAAAAGCTCTCAAACAGAACCTACAGTCACTTCGGAGGAATAAGCTACTTCATAAAATTTTGAGCCACGATTTGACTTTCAGTGAAGCTACACAATTGGTGGCCTCGCGCAGTGTTGTTCCCTTATTAGAAACGATGAGACTTCTCAATTTGGAGCCACCGGATTCAAAGTCATACAGACTGTTCCTTTATGCTATAGTTTTGCTTGGCGACTTTCACGAAAGCGTGTCGCAAGGATATTCAGGCCATCCTGGGTTTAATGTGAACTTAGACTCAAAAAAGATCATGTCAAGTAATATCCTATCGCTCCATCTTCCCGTTGTGCTTTACAATATATCACTTCGGATATTTTGCACGTTGGCACTCATTTTGGAACAGCCTGTTCAAGAAACCCTTTGTTCCATAAACATTCAACGACTCCGGTTGGCTCGATACTGGCGGTCTTATTACTATTTCTTCGCAATCTTCAAAGATAATCATTTAAAGAGCCTTACCACAATTGCCGACCAAGCTTTCTTGATCGCAGAAATACAACAGCGTATTGTTGGAGATGTCGAAGACAATAAAGAGATTGTTTCGGAGATTATGAACATAGTTCTGGGGTGCTCTTCGTTTCGTAAGAGAAACTGGCCATTACTTCTTCCAAACAATGACTCTGGTGTTAGGAATCAGGCTGAGAATACTCGCCAGGTCATCTTACGTGCCAACTCTCTTGCAATGAGGCTTAAAAATAATGCCTTCATCCAAAATAGTAACAGGAGTAAGCCAACTCCTAACTTGGGTCAATCCAATTTGAGTTTCGACCGGAGCCTTTTCCTTCTGAACTCACACATGTCAAAGTTTGTTATAGCAAGGAAAGAAAGTGCGGTGTTTATGGTGCCACCAGATATTGGTTTCCACGAATGGAGATCATTCTGGTTCAAGAAATACATGTGCCAGAAAAGACGATATTCGTTTCCAAAGGAAATGTTCAGCGGACAGAGAAAGTTGCTGGTCACCGAGGATTTTGAAGTGACGGCAGAAGATATTTTTTCTCTCTCCAAGATCGACTCATTGCCAGATGATATGAGCATTGATAATCATCAGGTTCGTGACTTGGATTCGCGATTGACCAATCTTTTAAACAAATTCTTCGAATACTGTACCGTATTAGGGGAAAATGATATAATCGATCTATGTCATTCGCATCTCCAAGAGTTAAACGCTAGTTACATTTATCATGATCAGACCCGCTTAGAACACCTCCATTTACGATATGTTCGCCTACTTGCCAATTTGTTAGCACAGCTTGCGGAGCTGGTGGAAGTGCACATTGAACAGCTCCATGAATTTCTTGCTAATGACGTCTTTTCTGGCGATGACGTAAACTTCCACGACGAGGAACAGAAACTTTATGATGTTTGCAAAGAGATCGAGATCCGATTATTTATCAAATGGTTCGAGCATTGCAAACCGCTTTCTATTGGCCAGTATATCCTTTCCGAGAACATTTACCAACTCACTAGTCAGAATTGTTATCGTGATAGTATGGGGACAAATAGCCCACTGTTAAGGTTTTCTCATATGTATCAGTTTTTGCTCCGAAATCGACCAAAAAAATATCTTGACAAAATAAATGAAGCACTGATAGTGGGTGCAAATGCATGTGGTCCCCTATTGGATGTTGAGATATGCAATACCGATGTTCGTGAGTTTATTCAATCTACATTATTGGTATTTCTACTGGCAGACCTTGAATTACCTACTGAGGAAAAGTGGGACAAGCACCAGATACACAAGGTCCGCCTATTTGAATTATTTGACTCCAGAATGTATTCGCTCTGTTCTAGGGCCAGGAACATTACTCGAGCTTCCTGCGTGTCATCTATGATTGGGATCACTGCTTATCAAGCACAAATTGTGTTGGCTCATTTTGAAAAGGGAACGAAGCTCTCAATCCTTGCGGCCAAATTAGAACTCGTGGGAGTATCGAAGTTTCAAATTAATTACTTGATGCACGTACTACACCTGGAGAGAAATGACATATTATCGATATTCGCTAGAAAATTCAGGAACGCCTTAGAGGACAAGATTCATTTTCTTGATCATATACAAAAAAATCATTCGTTATTTGTACCAGAGATAGATAATTTGAGACATCAGATGTTGGAAATGAGTGGAGAGTTCTTCGATACTTACTTTCCTTTGCTCAACTGGATCTACATGGATCTAGGGATCACCTCTTGTTGAACATATGGAAATTCATCTCGCTACGTATACGACCAACTGCAATGGATATTTTTATTTATTCTTGCATTATGCAATGTACTTCGTATCATGCTCTTTCACGTGACTCGAGAATAGAGTGAGTCACAGGTAAAATTAGAAAGTGTTGAGCTGATCTTGTACCGCGCTTAGGAACGAAAATTTCTCTAATTGGTTGAGCCACTGACATCCGTACACCAAACAAAAGGTTTAGGGTTATCGTACTTCTGGTGTTAAAAGACTTTTTCAAACACCTCCTCTTTAGTTTTTAGAAAGATTTTTTTTCCATCTTCTTCCACTTTCAGAGAAGTTTTCTAATCGTCGACCTTTCTGCAATGTTATCGATCAGGCAATCGAGCAACTTGCTTTGCAAAAGAGCGGCATATGCCACTAGAGTATTGGCATCGTCGACTGTGCAAACTCAATCCCATTTTACAACCGCCAACATAAAACAATGGCAAAGAAACTTTTCTGCATCCAGTGGAGCGAAATCAACCAGATCTACGGTGGTACAACTCTTGAACAATATCGGATCCAAGAGAGAGGTGGAGCAATATTTGAAATACTTTACGTCGGTCTCCTCCCAGCAATTTGCTGTTATTAAGGTAGGTGGAGCCATTATTACACAACAGCTTCCCGAGTTGGCATCATGTTTGGCGTTTTTATACCACGTGGGATTGTACCCGATTGTTTTGCATGGCACAGGTCCTCAAATTAACGAATTATTGGAGGTGGAAGGAGTTGAGCCAGAATACATTGATGGTATTCGTGTCACCAATCCAAAGACTATGGAGGTTGTTAGAAAATGTTTCTTGGAGCAGAACTTAAGACTTGTGACTGCCCTCGAAAAAATGGGTGTCCATGCTAGACCAATCACTGCTGGTGTATTTTCTGCTGAATACTTGGATAAGGAGAAATATCAATTGGTTGGGAAAATTACTGGTGTTAACAAATCTCCGGTTGAAGCTGCCATCAGCGCCGGCTATTTGCCTATTTTAACTTCTTTGGCTGAGACTCCATCCGGACAATTATTGAATGTCAATGCAGATGTTGCTGCCTCAGAATTGGCCCGTGAATTTGAACCTTTGAAGATCGTGTACTTGAACGAAAAGGGCGGTCTTATCAACGGAAGTACTGGTGAAAAGATCAGTGCTATTAACTTGGATGAAGAATACGAGGATTTGTTGAAGGAGCCTTGGGTTAAGTACGGTACCAAGTTGAAGATCAAGGAGATTCATGACTTGTTGCAACACTTGCCTAGATCATCTTCTGTTGCTATTATTGATGTGAACGATTTACAAAAGGAATTGTTCACTGACTCTGGTGCTGGTACATTAATTAGAAGAGGATACAAGTTGATCAACCGCAACTCTTTGCTGGAGTTCACAAACCCTGACTTGTTGAGAGCTGCGTTATTGAGAGACCCAGAAATCAAGAGCGGAAAGTTATCTGTTGCCTCGTACATGAAGCATTTAGACACCGTTCCATTCAAATCCTATGGTGATGCTCCTTTGGAGGTGTTAGCCATTGTTACAGAGGACTCTAAGACCGGGGTTTCCATTCCTAAGTTGGACAAATTTTTGTCTTCCCGGACTGGATGGTTAAACAATGTGACTGATAACATTTTTAGCGCTATCAAAAAGGATTATTCATCATTGTATTGGGTTGTCAATGAAAATGATTCAAACTTGGCATGGTACTTTTCCAAATCTGATGGATCGTTTGCCAAGAATGGTGAGATTTTGTTCTGGTACGGCTTAGACACAGACACAGCCTCTCAATTGATAAAGCAATTCGATGTGGCACGTGTTGGTTCTTCTCTTTCATCTGCTACTGACTCTGGTGTCTTTTCTGCTCATACTCAGAAGAGAGGTTTGCATTCATCTACCAGACTTTGTAAACCTACCACGAACCCAAACCCACCAATTCGTCAAGCCACCAACGATAAGAAGTCACGGGTGGCTTTGATTGGAGCTAGGGGATATGTTGGCCAGAACTTGATTAGTTTGATTGATAACCACCCTCATTTGGAATTGACAATCGTTTCCTCTCGTGAATTGAACGGTCAAAAATTACAAGGTTACAACAAGGCCAACATTGTCTACTCCAACTTGCAAACCGAGGATATTTTAGAATTGGAAAAGAACAACGAGGTGGATGTGTGGGTGATGGCTTTGCCTAATGGTGTGTGTAAACCTTTTGTTGACGCTATTGAGTCCGTGGATGGTTCACAATCGAAGATCATTGATTTGTCTGCTGATTATCGTTTCGATACAACTGGTCTGTGGGTTTACGGTTTACCAGAATTGGTTGACCGTAAAGCTATTTTGAATGCTAAACACATCTCCAACCCCGGTTGTTATGCCACTGCTGCACAAGTTGCGATTAATCCGTTGAAGGACCATATTGCTGGTTTACCAACTGTTTTCGGTGTGTCTGGTTACTCTGGAGCCGGTACTAAACCTTCGATGAAAAATAATGTTGAATACTTGAGCAACAACTTGATTCCATATTCTTTGACCGACCACATCCATGAGAAAGAAGTCAGCACCCAACTTGGCCACACCATCGCGTTCATCCCTCACGTGGCACAATGGTTCCAGGGTATTTCCGTCACTGTATCCATCCCAATCAAGCCAAAATCCTTGACTGCCAGAGACATCCGTAACATTTACCAGGACAGATACCAGGGTGAGCAATTGGTGAGTGTCAGTGGTGAAGCACCTGTGGTGAAGGATATTAGTGGAAAGCACGGTGTTGTTGTCGGAGGGTTTGCTTTGAACTCAGCTCAAGACAGGGTGGTGATTGTTGCTACCATCGACAACTTGCTTAAGGGTGCGGCTACCCAATGTTTGCAGAACATCAACTTGATGTTAGGATACAATGAGTATGATGGTATTCCTGACGATTTGGTGATCCGTGGTTAGTGAAGGAATTTAAATAGAAAGTTATTGCGAGTACTTTTAGAGATGTTATGTGAATGGATGACTTATTTCGAAGGCTTATTCATTCAATGGGGTTTTCTGATTATTGTCTTAGTCGCCTCATTTCAGTCTTCTCATATCGGCCTCATATGTTCTCCGTAAACGCAAATCGAAATCCAAAAAAAGAAGAATGATAATATGCAATGAACAATACGCATGGCTCATTCCCAGAAAAGAAATAATAACTTATCCCTTTAATTCATCTTTTGTTCTTGAATTCGTATACATCTATTAGAGTGTGTCACGTGACACGCTCAAACATATTAGTGGGTCCTCCAAACACCTCTTCCATCAACGATCCATGCTTGTTCCCCCAGACAACTTCGGGCTAGTGGAGAGTGGCGTGTACCGCTGTTCTAAGATAGAGGCGGGTCATTTCCCGTTTCTAGAAACATTACAGCTCAAATCTTTAGTCCTACTTGATGTGGCCAAACCTCCCCGCACACTCAAATCTTTTTTGGAGAAGAACAATGTGGTAGTGTACAATTTAGGAGGTCTTAAGGTCTCCAACCATCTGAATACTGGAAATAGGAATAGCGTGGGCTCAGATGGAACGGCAAGTCCAAGTGACAGTAGCCGTCAATCACTGGCGACGGAAGTTATTGTGCCTGTGGATTTAGAGAAGGACAAGAACAAAAACGATCTGTGGATGGTAATAGAGAAGAATATTATTGTGGCTGCATTTGAAATTCTTCTAGATAAATCCAAACATAATATGTTGCTCGTTGATTCGTCACTGCTGTTGGTAGGGATCCTCCGTAAGATCCAGAAATGGAACTTCGGTTCCATAGTGAACGAGTACCGAATTTACACTGGCAACTTTAGCAAAAACAATTACCCTGTGGAAATTTTCCTTGAGCTTGTGGAGATTGAACTTGTGGCGTCAGAAATCGAACAGTTGGAACGCAAAGAAAGTTCGTCAATTCGCCACAATACACCCAAACGAAGCCGGAGCTCAATTTCCATACATGACGGAGGCACTGGCGATGATGAAGATTCAGTTTCCATCAATGATTTTGAAGACGATATGGATGACGATATACTACTGGCTTCCCCACAGATACCTGCCAATTTGTTACGGTTGGTGGAACAAAGGAAAGTTGATGAAAAGCCTTCACCCGGTACCTCACCTGATCACAGGCGCTTTTCCACTAGTTATAAGAGCAACCAGGACAGTCCCACCATCACTCAACGAAGAAAATCATCTGTTGATTCTCGATACATTATTACCAACAAAAGTCGACTTCGGCATCCAAGCTTTTCGCTGTCATTATCCCCAGGACACCGGTCGCTGGTTGAGTCGAGTTTACAATATTTCCGCTTTGATAAGGAGCGGTCTAATGTAGAGGAGCTGCAGCGAATGAAGGAAAAGTACCATTACAAGTACTATGAGTCTAGTGCATCACATTTCAAAGGTGTGGAAGTGATCCGTATGGTAATCCCACCTGAAAACAAGCTTCCTGATTGGTTTATCAATGGCCGGAAGTACTGGGAGAGGGTTTATGGACGGGGTACATAGATTTGGTTTTCTGTTGGAATGGATTGTCAAAGCTGTTATAGTTGAAGCTGTTATGTATCTACTGGAAAATTGGAAACGGATTTACCTCTACACTTCAAAAGACTACCTTGCATATTAATATCATGAATAAATTAGTACCCACTGGTGGATAATAATTTGAATATACATTTTCTCCACCGAATGCCAACTCCAGTTTCAGTGGCTTGTTTCAGTAGAAACGTTTTAGTGCATGGCTCTAGCGGCTCCATGTGGGCCGTGTACCTGTACTTGTTCGTGTATTCTCTCCTCCTTGAGTAGGAGTGGTGCCATTCATAAGACGATCCCTAAGTCTGTGACCTGAAGAGGTACTACGGCTCGTTCCACTGGACACAGAGGCATTGTATCCTGCCCCTGGCATAGACTGCTGGCGGGACCGGTTGTACATCTCCTGCAAGCGCGACGACCCGCGACGCGTGTAGCCTCCATTCTCAGGTTCAGGCGAGCCTTTGGTCTCAGAAGAGGACGGATAGCTGCCCGTGCTGGGTGTGTTATAAGTAGACCTTACTGGCTGATACTGAGAAGCCAGAGGATGGACAGTTGGGTGGTTGTATGAGTTTTCAGTCCCACGTGCCAGTCTCAGGCTCTGTTTCACGCCCAACCACTCAGGGTATGGTTCGTTTCTAGAGTCAAAAAACTCCACAAACGCCCGGTGAATTAGCGTCTCGTCGTCTGTATTGCCGTCCTTCTCAGTGAATGACAGCCCCAGAATCGAGAGGTTTGAGAATTTCAGATTGATCTTGGAAATAAAAGACCGTCCCGGGGCAGCATTAGGCTGGTATTGGCTCATGGTTGTGAAAAAGACGGCGTAATGTGGAGAATGTCCTAGTGTATTGTGGTCGGTTATTGATATGATGTACGGGTGTCTCGTTTATCACTGTAGCCGATGTACGGGTGTATATAGTAAGAATGAGAGATGACCTGAGACGTACAGATGTGTTTCAATTTGAGGGGATGACACGAAAGCAGAGGTGTTCAGTTCCACCCGGTAATTCTAAATCTAATTTCAGTTACAGATTTAGATTTGGAAATGTCAAGGAAACCGATCCCCTGGTGTTGCCTGATCAACACTGAGGATGTCTTGGTGCGATGAATCTGCCGCACAAACTCATCGCGAAATTTCACCAACTACGGTTCGCCTCACTAATGTTTCTCTCAAAAATTTTGGGAAATGTGCCCCGTATAGGAGTAACTTCCCGTTTTTGTGTCAGAAGCTTTACAGTCCTGTCGGTATGGAGAAATAGCAGTGTGACGGAAGCGTTTGCGGCTCCTGATGTGAAGCAAGTTTTGGAGAAAGGTGAGGTCTCATTACCAGAATTTCTCAACCTCAGTGTCATCGACAATAAGCTCAAAAAGAGCGTTTCTGCCTTGGGATATGATGACTTCACCCCTGTCCAATCCAAGTCTTTGATGCCCATGTTATTGGAAGACGGTGTCGTTTGTCGGGCCAAAACTGGAACAGGTAAAACCATGGCATTTGCTATCCCAGTGCTTCAGTCTTGTTTGCAGCAATACCACAAACAAAGCCGAGTAGACAAGGTCCAAGCATTGGTTATTGCACCTACTCGTGACTTGGCATTGCAAATCCAACAAGAGTTTGGCAAGCTCATGCACAAAGATTCGACGCTTTCGAAGAAATTTGAAGTCCGCCTTTGTATCGGAGGAAAGATCGATAGGCCTAGCAGAAATGTACCTGCTGTTGTTGTGGCCACTCCAGGTCGGTTAGAGGCAAATCTTCGTGACACTAGGTACTTGAAAATGTTCTCTGACTTGAAATACAAAGTGTACGATGAAGCAGACAGATTGTTGGATCAAGGATTTGAAGACACTTTGCGTGAGATTGATGCTCGCCTCGAAGAGGCCAAAAAGTTCTCTGAAAGTTCTCCAAAAACTAAAAACGTTTTGTTTAGTGCTACTGTTGATGACCGAGTTAACAAGTTTGCCAAGGAAACCATTGGTAAGGATTACAATTACATTAACTGTGTGGATGAAAATGAGCCAGAGGCACATGAGAACATCCATCAGACCATTGTGAAAACAAGAGACATTTACGAGTCTCATGTTGCCGCCATCAGCGACATTTTACGCAAACGTGAAGAGATTCCAAATTACAAGGCGATTCTTTTTGTTCCTACCGTTGTTGGATCCGAGTTTTTGTACGATGTTATCAGTGAATTGAACACCAGCTCTAAATACAGAAACTGGGTATTCAAATTGAACGGTAACTTGAGTCAAGGCAGAAGAGACCGTGCTACACAAAGATTCCGGACTTGCAAAACCGGCTTGTTGGTTTGTACCGATGTTGCCGCTAGAGGATTGGATTTTAAGAATGTTACTGATGTCATTCAAATATGTCCTAGTTTGGATGTGGCTGACTACGTTCACAAAGTGGGCAGAACTGCTCGAGCTGGTACCTCGGGAAATGCTACTTTGTACTTGTCAGCGCCAGAATACAAATACAGAAAGGTGTTGGAAGCTGAGCGTGGAATCAAATTTGCAACTGAAGTTGAGTACGAGACATTCGACGAAGACCGGAAACAATTTGAAGACATTCAAGTTATGAGTGAGGACGCCGAAGAATACGCCAAAAGTATGTTGGGTTTCTATAAAGGTGCTGTTTCCATCTACCGTCTTCAATTGGACAGTGTGATGAGAGACTTGGTGAATATGATGAGAAGTTTTATTTCTGACGGTTCTGCCACGATCGAGATGGGCAGAAACAGATTCCAAATGATGGGCCTTCCATGGAGTTTGGTTCCTCTGCACTTTGCTGTGGAAGGAGGTGCTCCAAGACAAGGAAAGCATAATAACTACCGCGGCAATGATAACAGAAAGAGCTTTCGTAATGACCGGAACTTCTCTGAATCGAGATTTTCCAGAAACAATGACAGGGATTATGGTGATAGATCAAACTACTCCAATGATAGAAGATCAAAGCGTACGTTTGAGGGTTCTGATTTTAAGAAGTTCAACAAACGCAGATATTAGATAGTGATTTAAAATTTCATGTACATAGGTATCCATAGGGTAATTACTGGACTTTGGTAGAATGGTAGTGATCTTTCATTAAAAACAGGACTCGCAGACTAAGAAAACATGATATTCAACGGGAGGTCATGAAAACAATTTCACCATTGTTGGGATTCCACTACCACATGCGCTTCAACACACACGCCGCAAATTCTAGCGATCTCAAATAACAAATGACAAGTTATCGAAGTTTTTTCTTCCTGGTCTGACGCCCTGTTTTCCGTCGGGAAATCCCCCTCATCCGGTGAGGCAAATTGTCCGAATATGTTTTTGAAATACCTGGCAGGGCTTCTGGCAGTTCCACCGTAATTAAGAGATCACTGGAGAGCACGATGTACGCCAACAACAATAAAATGATTACTGTATCAACAACAATAATACTGCGCTGAAAGCTCATCTCCCTCGAGAAACGGGCCATCTTCTTATCAACGAGATTCATTACTGAAGAGAACCAAACATCCTGTCGTTCTTGCGACTCAGTAATTACCCGGTTCATTGTATCTTGTAGATACTTCACTTGTCCCACATATGTATGGTTTAAATGGGAAAGAACATAGTCCAATTTGACCGACTGGCGCCGCTCTAATTTGGCAAAAGCATCCGAGAGCAATTTGCTTTGTTCTTCCACATACAAGAGCGAGAGCGAAGCATTTGACTCTAAAAGTGATAATCTGTTGACAATATTGCGGAAGAGCGACTCCTGAGTGGTCTTCTGAGTAGTTGATGAGGTCACAGAAGACATTGAAACATCTTCACCGCTAACGGGAGCCTGGCACAGATTGAATGAGCTATGCTCACGCAAAAACTCATTCAACGCCAAGTACGGTAGAACAACTGGGCATTCTTCTGTGTCATGTGCATATGTCGGCACAGGCAAAGTTGATGCAACATGAGACACCTGACTGGGAGCCTCGTTTACATTCTCCGCTGCTTCTACTTGGGGAGAATTTTTGAATTCTTCCATCATAGTGGTTCCGTGTACCCGTACGATAGAAATTGGACAATAAAACTCGTCACCGTAATGAGACACAATCTCGATCTTGAGGTATCTCGCCCATATGAGAGGATTCTCTATTTCAAACAGTTGGATGTCCCTGATATTTTCTGCTTCGAACGTACCTAACTCACGCCATCCACTGGTTACTGGAAATCGGTCAGAAACAGAAAACCGAACCGTTCGGAACATTGAGCTGAAGAGCTCAAAGTTGCCCATCACTACCAGTGTCACAAGAATGTCTTGGCAAAGTTCAATGACAATGAATTTGTTCGGAGTTGAACATTTGTTGAGAAGATACGAGTCCTTGACCTCGGTTAATATTGCTGAAGCTCCCTTAGCATCGCTATTTGTCTTAACCACGGTAGCCGCACAATCGCCTGAGGCATAGTTAAACCGATCTTTGTATATTTTTCCCTGATCATCTTCTGGAGGCTCCAGAGCGATAGCAGATGCTGGTAGTGCCGATGATTTGGCCGGTTGGGTGGATGACATGTCTTCTTCCTGTTTATGCTTCTTCCATTCCTCGAACGACATGAACCGGCACTCGTCCGTGGAGTTTAATGTAGTGTTTTCATGCTGTGCGAATTCTAGTGGCCTCAGAGTATTTTCATATGTAATAGGACCAAATATGACTGAATTTGCCGTGCAGAAGCCATCATTACATTCATCATTCGTGGTAGTATTCACGTCTGCTCCTGTGCTGAGAAGGGCCGGGTCATTTGCCTGTACAGAGAGAAGAAAAGCCGTCGGGCTAGTTGACATTTCATTTGCTCGTGTGTAAGCATTTGCCTGACTGTCATCTTTGGCTACCCGCCGTGACAGTGTTGTATGTACACCAGGCGCCGTTCTTGGATCAGGACTCACCGCAGAATGAGACCCAATTGCATTCGTAGACTGCTGGGAGTCTGTGTCTGAGCCTATAGCAGCGGCATATGACACCATCGCCAATATAGAAAACAAATTCATCAAGAATTAACCCGGATGGGCTGTTCAGCTAGGAGCAATGAGTATGGAGAGAAGTGGACTCTTTATGGCGCTCGCTTAGTACGGCGCACAACGGCCATGATGCGCACCGATGTGACATCGCGAAAGCTTGATGCGACATTGCATTGCCCATAGTTAAGCTTCTCTCTATACTACCAACTCTTTCTATTGGGTTGTCTAAACGCGGGGTAACACTCTAGATTTGAGACTTTTTGGCCCCAAATATATTACGAAGCTATCTGGTGTGAAGTATAAATCTTCTATCTGAATAGAGAAAAAGAAGACAAAAACGAAGACAAAACACCAGACCATCACCTCTAAGCTGCCATTTCCAAGCGAACAAAGCAGCGAAGAACAGACAAAAAAGATCCAACCTCAAACTAAATATCGGGATCACCGCCCAGTATAATATGCTCAAGTCACTTCCACTTCTGACCAGGCTGAAAACAACAGCATTAAAGCAGCCAAAGGAAGTCTTCTGCTATAGTCGAGGAGAGGATGGGGAATGGAATATCGACGAAGAAAAGGCAAGAGAACAGCTTGGATATTTCTACTTTCCTGATAGTTATGTTGACCGGCGATTAGATCTTCAGGCGGGATTCAAGACGTTTCGACAAATCCCAGAAGAACAGAACCGGGCTCATTTCCCTCTGTTTCTCGCTGCCATTCTAAGACACGAACAGGCCGTGGGCAAAAAGACAAAAGCGGACATAATCACCTTTCGGGGAATTATGACTAAATTGCTTGCCCTCCCGTATAACATGAACGATGGTTTTGAATTGCACATGGTCGGTTTCGATGGGCAGCTTTTCATCAAGAGCAGCGATGAATTCGATAAACGGGCAAGGGATGCACAAAATGCTGAGCTCGCCAAAAACCCAGAAAAAGAACGCCATGTCCGGTTGTGTGAGTACAGTGGCTATAAATTCGAAACTGTAGTCACTCTCCCTCGGCCATGGGCGCAATGTCTGAGAGCCACGATAGAGAAACGCAACAAGAAAGTTGTTAGCAATTACCCTCAGTACATTAGTGTGGTCCGTTCAGGCGTTGGGTCTGTTCGGACGCTTTTGGCTGGTGAGGTTGATTGTGCTTGGGATTACATTCCTGAGGAGGGAAAGGAGCTGGTTCTGCGACACTATGCTGAGCTTAAAACCTCAAGAATAGTTGAGCTGCCTCAGGCGGCAACTCAGTATGAACGTAAGCTTTTCAAAGCCTGGGCACAATGCTTTTTGCTTGGTGTGACTCGGTTGGTATATGGCTTCCGCGATGACAATCATGTGTTGCAAGACGTGGAGGTTTACAACACGGAAGAAGTTCCTGTTATGCTCCAGGAAAACCCTCTTCCACACACGGGGCAACGTATTGTCTGTGTCAATGCTCTTCAGTGGTATGGTGCAGCGTTGGAGTGGTTAGTGAACAACGCCGATGCTAACGATGAGAAGCGGGCGTATATTGTATCTTATGACCCGGGCCTGCGTACTTTTTCCATGAGAGAGGCGGAAGACGCTGCACCAATTAGGGCGGCGATCTTGACTGAAGAGTTCCAGAGCTGGCGTCGTATGCTTGCGGGCAACTGAGAGTGTAATTGGAAGAATTATATCACCCCTACATGAAGAAGAACGCAGCATATCTAGAGGTGTCACTTGTTATGTCGGGGACAGAGCATACAACGGAAAAGACTGTTCAGGTTAAAGGGTGAATTTATTCTAGTGAAGCATGATTGCTCTATACATCAACGGGAATCAATCCGGGTGCATCTGGTTACTTAAACTACAGGTAATGCAATGTCATCTACGGTATAAAAGATTCCTAACCAAACCTCGACATGTTTTGCAAATTTGCTAGACGAAACGACCATTGGCCAATGAGACAGCTTTATCAGTATTTTGTTATCTTAATTGACAATTGTCGTAGCAGAGGTGAAGGTGACAATAGTTTTCGCACAATATATAAATATATCAAGCTTAGATTGTGTAGTGTCTTTTCCGACTTTAGTATTTGAAGTTTCTAGCCCTAATACTGAAGTCAATTGAATAAGGCTTTCAATAAACCAGAATAGATCTGCTTAGTGACAGGAGAGTCTTTTCAAAGCAGATGCCACAGCTACCAAAGGAGTGATGAGCATATGGCATAATAACATCCGTACCTCCACTCCTTAGAGACATAGGAATACTCTACCAACTATCCTTCTAGACATAGGAACAATCTAAGACCAGTTATTCTTTTAGACACAGGAATAACCTAAGGCTTCTATACGATTTATTTCCCTGAATTCTAGTTTTCACCTTGGCTAATTATCTACATTTGTGGCTGAGGTGAAATTCGTCTTGAGCAGTGGTGAAATTCTCAAAACGCATTTGTCAACTTTCCAAATGTAGATAACTCATCATGCTTATCTTACGATAAAGTAGCCAGTATAGGCTCTCCTTTTACTTGCTGTTGTTGTCAGGTGAAGTGCGGTTATATACCGCGGCTCATCTCTCTAGCAATAGTCTGGGGTAAAGACTGCAGGTAACGTATACAACAAGGTTTGTTGGCCAATTATGAAGGTAGCAATGGCAGGGGTAGCTGTATGCAGTGTATGAAAAACATTTGACACAGACCTATTTATGACCGATATCTCCGTGGAGCTGTTAAGGAAGCCACGACAGTAGGTTTCTACTTATCTATGGGATTGGTGTGGCTCGCAAAGGCGGGATAGGAAAAAGAGCGGCCCGCGCATTTACGCCATATCAGGAAAATGAATGCGGCGGCAAAAGCCGAGGAACACCAGACATAGCTAATAGGTTCTGTAGTCTCCCGAGTACTTGTGTACATCTATTTACACCATGGAAGGGAAGGATGAGTCGGAGGTACGGAGAAAGAGTAAGCGACAATCGATATGGGCACGTGTTTCCTAAACCAGAAAGCGCAACAAAAGTGGGGACCCGAGGCTTCGCGATAGACTCAGCATGTGCACGTAGCAGGCAGGACAAAGTGACGGGCGAAAAAAGAGATAGTAAGTCTACATCAACTAGAACACATAAAACGCAATGTGTCAGCAGATTTATGTAATATTGCTTTTTGCTTAGTAACAGCATCATGACATATACACACACACCCACACGCACACACCTGTAGGAGTAAAATTTGACACAGAACTCTTTGCTTGCGGTCATCTAGATTGCTTAGTCTGAGTAACTCGGGGTACGTCATTGGCCCGCGGGATTACTAACTATGGAGGATCTAGTCCGCCGCACTGGTGCGCATCTTACCCCGAGTAGACATTCCCCTCAACATGAATATAAAAGGAAGACAATACGCCCTTTGTGATTTGTCATAGTGATCTTGGTTAAGATTAGCATTTGCGACCGAGTTTATTATTTCCATTCCAAATCTACCTTTTTTTGTCGCAGATCGAAATCCATTCAATATGGCCCCCACATTTACAAATTCTAACGGATGTCCTATCCCTGAGCCATTTGCAACACAAAGAATTGACAAGCATGGACCATTGTTGTTGCAAGATTTCAACTTGATTGACTCTTTGGCCCATTTTGACAGAGAGAGAATCCCTGAGCGTGTTGTGCATGCTAAGGGTTCTGGTGCCTACGGTTACTTTGAAGTGACTGACGATATTACAGACATTTGCTCTGCCAAATTTTTGGATACAATTGGTAAGAAGACCAGATTATTCACCAGATTCTCGACTGTCGGAGGTGAGCAGGGCTCCGCCGACACTGCCAGAGACCCAAGAGGTTTTGCCGTCAAGTTGTACACTGAAGAAGGAAATTTGGATCTTGTGTACAACAACACGCCAGTCTTCTTTATTCGTGACCCATCTAAATTCCCCCACTTTATCCACACGCAAAAGAGAAACCCAGAAACTCACTTGAAGGATGCTAACATGTTTTGGGATTACTTGACTTCTAACGAGGAGTCTATCCACCAAGTGATGATTTTGTTCTCAGACCGTGGTACTCCTGCCTCTTACAGAGAAATGAACGGTTACTCTGGCCATACTTACAAATGGTCTAACAAGAATGGTGATTGGTACTATGTGCAGGTTCACTTTATCTCAGATCAAGGTAACCGTACTTTGACCAACGAGGAGGCTGGAGAATTGGCCGGTTCAAACCCAGACCATGCCCAAGAGGATTTGTTTAAGAACATTGCCAAGGGTAACCACCCAAGCTGGACATGTTACATCCAAACGATGACTGCTGAGCAAGCCAAGGCCGCAGAGTTTTCCGTTTTTGACTTGACTAAGGTCTGGCCTCACAAGCAATACCCATTGAGAAGATTTGGTAAGCTTGTGTTGAACGAAAACCCAAAGAACTACTTTGCTGAAGTTGAACAAGCTGCTTTCTCCCCTGCACACACTGTTCCTTACATGGAACCATCTGCTGATCCAGTTTTGCAATCCAGATTGTTCTCTTATGCTGATACCCACAGACACAGATTGGGAACCAACTACACACAAATTCCAGTCAACTGTCCAATTACTGGTGTATACAACCCACACATGAGAGATGGAGGCATGAACGTGAATGGAAACTTGGGCTCCGCTCCAAACTACTTGGCTACCAGCGAACCTATTGAGTTCCGTCAATTCAAGCTTCAGGAAGACCAAGAGGTTTGGAACGGTGCTGCTTGCCCATTCCACTGGAAGGCTACAGATGCTGAGTTCAAGCAAGCTCAAGATTTGTACAAGGTGTTGGCCAAATATCCTAATCAGCAGAAGAACTTGGCCCACAATATCGCTGCACATGTTTCTGCTGCTGACCCAGCTATCCAAGAGAGAGTATTGAAATACTTTGGCAAGGTGAGTCAGGAGTTGGCTGAGAACATCAAGAAGGAACTTAAAAATTAAGTGTTTTAAATAGTGTGGTATAGGGACGGCTCTATGTTACAATGAGAAGTATGACTAACATTGATTACAGTAGTTGACTTACTTAGTGTGGTTGATGTAATTAAATAACGGTGTGTGAAACTCATAACAGTGTGTGAAGTCCGGTATTTTTGGGAATCATTATCCACCTACAAAGTTGATATTCGTGCTAGTATTTATTCCGCATTTACCAGAAATATGTAGAATAGGTTTTGTGCACATATGTGATTCTGATCCTGTCAAGGTG
This sequence comes from Clavispora opuntiae, assembly GCA_030574075.1. Lineage (NCBI taxonomy): Eukaryota > Fungi > Ascomycota > Pichiomycetes > Serinales > Metschnikowiaceae > Clavispora > Clavispora opuntiae. The sequence goes on from JAJMEJ010000002.1 coordinate 718,467, forward strand.
TCACCTTAGGTCTGTCTCGTATGGACGCCCCCACATAAATATTTCAACCACCCGTTCCTCCCAACTTAGAGTTTGGTAGTATTACAGGAAGGACATTCACAAGAGGAGCCGCACTTGCAGACGCTGCTGCAGCAAGAGTTGCCCTTAGGGGTCTTTGCCGCAGTAGGGTTTGGAGCAATTGGAACAACTGGAGCTGCTTGGGTCTTCTTAGAACAACAGGACATGATGGTTGAAGATTTTGGAAGGAGCAGTGCGTCAAGCCTAAATACTGACAATTCTCGGATACATGTTCCCAATTGGGAATGTTGATGCGCGCGGAGTCCATGATAGGCGTTCAGATTACAAGATAGGAATGCGATTGGTGAGATGCAGTCGATAATCTGCTGGCAATGTCTAGGCGGATCTTGGGAATATGTACTTTGATTCAAGTGCCTTATAGCATGCTGCCTAACATGCAAAAGTTTATGAACTTTTGCCAAGAAGTTTGTGACAGTGCTGCCTGATCGTACCTTCAACAGGAGGATTGTAACCAGCACATTCTGTGCGCTTAATCAGCAATATTTCTTTTTACCAGAAATGAACAGAAAGCCACATAAAAAGGAAGTTGCGTCCGCCTAACATGATTCTAGTAGTATTTACTAGCTCCACTTCATTCAGTAACCGAAAACGACGAAAGTAGTTTATATCAGCGGCGCCGAACTCCCACTTATTCGACACCCTCCATGTCTAGTTGAACCCATCAGAATGCTCTCTAAGCCATCTTCGACTGTAACTCAATCTGCAAACTACAAATTCTAGTCTTGCAATCCAAGTCCTAACTTGCGATCCCAATCTCCAGTTTACCCTGTAAATTTAACGCAATTAGTAACCACAAATACCACTAATCTCTGTACCCTCCCCAAGTCTACTAACATGCGATCTGAACAACCAATTCTTCTCTGGAGATCTCTGACTAGCGTATCTCAACCACTGGTCCTGCATAACAATAGTTACCCCATCCTATTGTTAGCTCCGACTGTCCACAACTCCTCAATCTTAGCGTGACCTCTTCATATCTAACCGCCCTGTGTGTTTGTTTTCCTTCGTTAAAAGTCAAAGTTGACCTTAATTCTTTGCATTTTTCCGCGTCGTAGCCCAGTTCCGACCGTGACTACCGAAGCTGTTCACTTCCGAGTAACCCGTGCTAAATTTGGCAATGGCCCATATTGATCAATACAGGAAATCAGAAAAGCATAGCGACTCTCAAAGTGCAAATTGCACACGTGACGGTAGGGTTCTGTAATCCATACTCGAAACTGTTAATCTTCCGCATTTTTAGGTTCGGTGCCTGTGCTTTCAAAATAGATTCAGTGGTTCTAGATTGTGCATTGGCCTAGAAAGATCCACATGTATTTATGTCGATTGTTATTGTCAAGCATGGCCATGGGCGATGTTAAACATAGTGTGCATATAGCTACTAGCAGCCACGTCGTGTCATGCTGCAGGGCTTGCGGCCAGTTGCAACAATATAAAGAGGTCACAATCCAATTCTCACAAAACGCCAACTATTAACGTATCTTTCAGATCAGTTGAACCTAGAAAATGAACATTATTTCTGCCGCAGACGGGATTATTAACACTGTCACCTCAGGTGCTGTTGGCGCCTTTGACACCGTCACCTCTGGGGCCGTTGGCGCCTTTGACACCGTCACCTCCGGCGGGGCCGGTGCTTTTAGAACAGCCACTTCCCGTGGCGATGGAGTATTCGACACGGTCACCTCTGGGGCCGTTGGCGCCTTTGACACCGTCACCTCTGGAGGGGCCGGTGCTTTTAGAACGGCAACCTCGGGTGCGGAGAGTATTGGCACTAGAGTAGCTTCAGACGCCAGATCAGTCGCCACTAAAGTCACTTCTAAAGTCGGTGGCGAGGCTACAGATCTTGCCTCAGATGCCAGAGGTGCTGGGTCGACTGGCGGATCAAGCGCCTCCAATTCGAGTACCTCCGAGGCCAGTGGGTCAGTTTTGGGTGTTGGTAGCTCCACTATTAGTGCTACCGAAACGAGTTTGCGCGCTACCAGATCTTCGGCAACCAGCTCTGCCACGTCGTCTGGGTCCGGCAACTCCTCTTCCACTACCTCAAGCAGACTGGACGCTGGCGCTATGACTCCTTCATCTTCATGGAAAAAATCAATGGCTGTTGCTGCTCTACTTGGTCTCTCCGTCATAAACTTGTTTTAAGCATTTAGGCTGGCAACGGTTGCGAGCAACTGGACCCGTGCCTGCGTACGCGATTCGCAACAACTTGGTTATGTTTGCTTGTCTTTCACTTCTCCTCTTTCAGTGTGTATATTAAAAAAACGCCATGCTTACGTTTAGTCACAGCCTCACCGTGTGTGTCCTGTGTAAATTTCGAGTATCAGGTAGGTAGACGTAACGGGGCTGTGATCCCACGCTCTACTCCCACACTATGTACTGTGTACAATCCACATCAACCGGTTATGTGTTTCGTCAAGTCAACTTGCGCAGGCGTACTCCGTCAATGTGACAGATTCGGAGACTTCAAGAATCATGGCAAATTGAATTAGCCCACAGCTTGTGGAAAAATCGTCATGTCATTGACGCCACCACAGCCAGAGCTGCGACATGTTTATTGAAAGCAACTGAATGCAACAGGGAATTCCGTTGAAATTGTGCACATAATGACATTACCACACCTTAACTGTGTATTCAGCGCTGCGTTTCTTTTTTATTGGAACGTACGAATAGCAGTTTGTTCAGTCTAATTGGCCGAGCTCGCTCTGCGAAGCGAACTGGACTGTGTATCGACATTCACCACATTTCATCATATTGCGTTGGTACCTGCTTCTGCTTTCTGCATGGTTTTGACATTTGACATTCTCCTACGTCTCTACTGCATTGAGTTCCAAGATCCCCATACTTTTGTCCACTCATATCTACTTCTATTATGCAGGATATCATCGTTCCTAACGATGATGTACGTTCTAGAATTGCTTGCTTGTCCCATAGTGTGCATTTCTTTGCTTACCATATGCCCCTATTTTGATGTAATGACTATTCTGCATCATTTCCTATAGCGCTGGTCTTTCTCTTTTTGATGTCGGAATACAGCATATTTCATCAAGTGAATCCCCGTTTATATGCAGGCGCAAACCTATTAGGGTGCAAATACTCCTATATTCAGCTTTCATGATTAAAACATGACCCATCTATTTTTTACAATATTACGCCCATAGGCCGGAATTTTCTAATCTAATACCGAGTTCTGGCCCCATTTCCAAAAATCACCGGGTGCTGAGCCTCATTTTAGGATAATATTCGTGTATGTTGCGTATAGCCACCACCATAGCGTGTCGAGCAGCGGTATGCATAAACCAACTTGTAGTGCATTGCTGTTGCTCAAGGGCTCTTATTCACAAGGTTATAAAAGGTGAAGGGTATTATCACTTATCTTGAGTTGGTTTTTTTCTTCATTGCAATTGAATACATTCAACCCAATCTTTTAACCAAATACTATACACAAAATGTCGTCTGCTGTTGCTTCTGCTGGTCTTCTTACTTCTGGTGCTGCTAGTCTTGCTGGTGCTGCTACCTCTGGTGCTGCTGGTGCTGCTGGTGCTGCTACCTCTGGCGCTGGTAGCCTTGGCGCTGGTGCTACTTCTGCTGCTGGTTCTGCGGTTGGTGGCTCAGGTTCTGCTGCTGGTGCATCTGCCACCGGCAGTGCATCTTCTGCTGCTGGCTCTCTTCTTGGGGTGAGCTCGTCTGTTGCTGACGCTTCTGGTTCTGGTGCTTCTGGTGCTTCTGGTGCTGGTGCTTCTGGTTCTGGCTCTGGTGCTGGTGCTGGTGCATCCGGTTCTGGTTCTGGCTCTGGTTCCGGTGCTTCTGCTTCTGGTTCCGGCTCTGGCTCTGGTTCTGGTGCTTCTGCTTCTGGTTCCGGCTCTGGTTCCGGCTCTCGTTCCTCTGCTTCTGGTTCGGGATCTAGTGCTTCAGGTGCCTCGTCTGCCTCTGGTTCTTCTGCCGCTGGTGTCGCTTTGTCCACTGGCTCATGGAAGAAGAGTGCTGCTGTTGCTTCCCTTGTGGGACTTTCCTTCATTGTGAACATTTTGTAAATCTAAAAGTAATGGAATATTTCGCCTTGTCTGGCTTTTGAGTAGGAAATGTAATTAGTTAAATTGACCTCAGTATTCTTATCTGATTCTCATGAGTATTCTAAATAATTTCAGGTGCTAAGGTAATGTACTACGTGCTGATTTTAATGATAGGGCTACGGTTCCCTTTCCTTTTTCGGTTGCTGGAGGATGATAGCTCGTGTCATATTTAGGCTATGCGTTATGGTGATCATTCACTTGATTCTGTGTATGATTAATTTTACTTATCTTCTCCTTTCTACATCTGGACCGTAGTAAAAGTTACGAACAGAAAGAGGAACTACAGAGCTGCATTGCTCGCCTAGCGTGAAGTGTTGCTCCATAGTGGCGATATAGGGTGCTTTCTTTTTGACAGAATTATACAAAATTACTTCAAAAGTGTCAGCCTCATTCCTATGCATAAACCCTTCGTTTAAGCATATCAACAGTAAAAATTTAGATCCAGATCTGTCCTATTTAGCAGTACTGGTGTAGCTATCCCATCGCCATTTATATGCAAACCTTCCTCACGTAGTGTTTAGTTACTTCTGCGCAAGACCAGAACAAGGACAATATCAGAGTTGTCATGTCTAAGCCAGCAAGGCTACAAGTGGATCCGGCAACGATTCCTGAAGATGACCGGCCGCCACAAACAGGGCACACGTTCAATATCTGGTACTTAAAGTGGGCGGGCGGCGATTCCAGTACTCGCAATTACACCAAGCTGAAATTCCGCGTGAACATTGCTCGTGATCTGGGGACAACGAAGGCGACAGACAAAAGCCCGATATGTCTTTTCTTTGCACGTGGCTGTTGCTACCGGGGCCGCAAATGCCCGTATTTGCATCGCCTTCCCAAAGATACTGACACTCAAATACCGACTCAGGATTGTTTTGGTCGAGACAAGACTGCTGATTACCGAGATGATATGGGCGGTGTAGGTGCGTTGGGCCGGCCTAATCGCACTTTGTATGTGGGCGGGCTCCACGTTGATGAGCAAACAGAGGAGATTTTGGGGCGCCATTTCCTGGAATTTGGCCAGATAGAAAAGATTCGTGTGCTACATGGGAAGGCCAGTGCTTTTGTGACGTTTCATCTAGAAACTCAGGCACAGTTTGCGAAAGAAGCGATGGATGCCCAAAGTTTAGATGGGAACGAAGTCTTGACCGTTCGTTGGGCTAATGAGGATCCTAATCCTGAGGCACAGGAGGAGTCACGTCGGGCGGTTGAACAGGCCGCCATGCAAACAGTGAGGCGTTTACTTGAACGGGATTCGAAGGTAGCAAATGAAACTAAACGGGCTGGCTCTGAATTGGGAAATGATCAAAAGAGACTCAAACCTTCAGAAAGACTGAAGAGAGATTCAGTAGGCATACAAAGGGAAGCACATTCTACAAAGAGTGACACCATGAATGCAATCTTATCTGAGGAGATTCCTGAAGTCTGTCTGGGTTGGAGTGGATACGCTTTACAAAATAATCGATATTTGGATCCTGCTAGGGTTGCTGTGCTTAAAAGTATCCTGCAAGGTCATGAGAGAGGTGTGCTAAGTGGCTACTCGAGCGATTGATGTGGAGAAATGCTAATTCTTCGGTGACATCATCTTGGGTTAATTGACAAGACTCATTCTTATGAGATGACACCAGTTGCAGAGTGAACAGCATCCGAGGAGGAATTGCTACGGTCGCATGAATTGCTATAAAGAGCACACATCCAGAGCGTTGATGTGCTCTCTTATCATCAGAGACCTGATATCCCGAAGAGTGTGCGTTGGAAACAATCAAGACCCTCTCTAGACTCGGATCTCAATAATGGATCACGAATTCAATTAACTAATAACGAATCACAATTGTTTCAATACAGAAACTGATGGACTTTCTACAGCGATTATCATAACTATAGCGAAGATTCTTGAATGGAGCAGCATCATACAGAGCCTTTTGATGTACATAGAAGAGATCTTTGGATTGCTATGTGACTAAGAGTCATGCTACATAATCCATATTCTGACTAGTCCCAGACCCACCTCATACAAACACAAAAGTGGATGTCGTTTCTCTAGCTAATGATGTCTTTCTATTTATTATACCCTTTGGTTGATGTATGACACTGTTTCATGTCTCTCCTTCATTATATCTGTATGGTTGAGAAGAGCAGTAAATAGATAACGTACCACGGCATATCTGAGGGAAACTATTAGAGTATGTCGTTCCTTTTAATCTTTAAAGGATCCATAGAGAAATAGTACAGCTATAGTCGCGTAATGACTGTGACAGACGTGGGTGACAGAAGAAAAGAAAGAAAAAGCGTGAACGTATGTGACACGGAAGCCCAGTGGCAACTCAGCCGATTATTCGACTCTCCAGACCAAATGCATAGATTTAATGTTCAAGCATTTTGCAGTTAATGGAAAGATACAAGTCGCATCTTCTTATTTATTCCAGGATCGGCTCGCCTCCCGCCAAATCCTCTAGTTCCTGGTTCCTCGGTTCTCTCCCTAGGCAATTTCATCCTACCTAGTAGCTTGATACAACCAATCAGGGATACGGTAGCCTCCACGGCTAAGAAACTTCTTCAAATCGCCAAACGTTTCGCTGTCGCCATCATCAACAAATGTTAAACTCTCTCCCTCTTTTCCAGCACGGCCAGTTCTACCGATCCTATGGATATATTCCTCAAAACGATGGCTCATCTGGTAGTTAATAACCATTGATACATGCGGGACATCCAAACCACGCGCTGCAACATCGGTGGCCACAAGAATTGAGGCGTTACGACTACGGAAACTTTCTATGGCCTTCTCTCTTGCCTCCTGGCTTTTGGATCCGTGCAACACAGCAACTCCTCCCAAGTCGGTTCCCTCCAACTCATTCGCCAATAGCTCAACTGTTCGGCGGAAGTTGGCGAAGATAATGACCGAAAACTCGCTCGAGTTAGCATGGTTTCGAAGTGCAGCAATCATCTTAGATAAACGACGTGGATCAACATCTTGTGTCTCGGCTGGAGGTGCACCCATATACTCAAACTTCTGCGTGATATTTCCCACCACTTCGTTTGCCCCACCAATGTATAGATGCGCCGGGTTCTGTAAGTATTGCCGAGAAATCTTCTCGATGGCGGGCGTGATTGTTGCAGTAAACATCAAGGTTGTTCTTTTAGAGACACCGAAAATCCTTGCATCTATCGATCCGGCCACTTGCTCGGATGTCGGCAAGTAACCCAATATTGCCTGTAGCGACTTTTCAAACCCCATGTCAATCATCTTATCTGCCTCATCCATCGTAAGATGGAAACACTTGTCCAAGTTGATGATCCCCCTTTCTAACGAATCCACCAATCGACCAGGCGTACCCACTACAATATGAACTCCTCGACGAAGGGAATGGATGGTTTCTTCGTATTGATGGCCGCCGATTATGGAAACCACAGAAAGACCGAGGGGCTCAGCAAACTTCTCCGCCTCGCGGGTAATCTGAAGTGCCAACTCACGAGTAGGGGCCAAAATGAGTCCCAACGCTTTATTGTTATTGTTTTCTTGTGTATGCTCGTGCTGTAGGTACTGCTTCTCGATATTCAAAATGTATGAGAAAAGTGGGAGCAAGAAAGCAAGAGTCTTTCCTGAACCCGTTTCGGCAATTCCCACCACATCACGATGTTGTATTGCGACTGGAATAGCTGCCCTTTGGATTGGCGTGGGCTCCTTGTACAGAAACTTGTCCAAGAGTTTGAGTAGATCTGCTCCAAGCTTAGGTTCCTCCTGCCACCACCGTAATGGCATGATGACATCGCTTCCTTTAACAGAAATTCCAAATTCATCTTTGAAGATACGCCAATCCCGATTGGTCATTTGCTCTAACTTTTTGCTTCTCCAGGAAGTGCTTTCAGACTGCGCCAAATCCTCTCCTCGTTCCACGTCCAATGTCACCAACGGCTCATAAGAGGTAGACGTGTCATCTTCTGGGCTCCATTCAAATTCGTATTTAGTCTTTTTAGCTTTAGTAGGAGGTTTCGTGACCGTCGGCGTGGACACGTCTTCTTCATAAGTTCGTTTGGGCTTGGGTAATTCCGGCCGGGGTTTCCGTTTGTCAAGCTTCTGGCGTTGTTTCTTAGATAGAAATTTTGGTCGCCCTGCTTCTAAACTTTGGTGTATAAGGTCCTCCACAGAGACTGGGCGGGACATGTGGCTTACAGTTGAGTATGGGAGTCGCGCCTTAGTGCGATCATCTTATGGCGCGATGCCCATCGTAGGAGCGTCGCTCACTATTGTATCATATCGAAGCATAATAATAAAATCAAGCAATAAAAATAAAGTAACAAAAATAAATAAATAAAGAAATAAAAGATTCATTTTTCGGTTACATTCTATTCTATTCCTTTCTGATGTTGTTCACCGGCGAACAAATATGTAACCCCAAATGATCACCAACACCAAAACGCTTAAAGCAGACGTCACATCGAAAGTGGCATTGTAACACGCAGACCCCTTTGTACAAATAAGATCGTCACCAATCATCGAACTATTCCGGTCGTAAAAATAACCAAAAAGTTTTGTGAAGAATGCTAAACCGGGAACAGTACTACAGTACCATATGCCCCATAACAACGAGTAGTTCTTCATCGCGAACAAGTCTGCCATGATTCCAGGAAATGTGGTGAAACATAATCCGTATGCAAACCCAATAGTACAGGTAATAAAGGAAAGCCATATGTTCACTGTCGAAAGATCTCCCAACTTCTCCAATGGGAACGAGAGACTGTAATGCCCAATAAACATAACGAAAGTGCCCAATGCAGTGACCCAGTGTCTTTGGCAATTGAACCGGTGGATCATACTATCGGAGAGAGGGCCTGCTGTTACACGTCCTAGGAATGAGAAAATGGCAATCAAAGACACGTGAAGGGCCTGTAGTGAGTGTAACGACGGCGCCAGACCCTCAGTGTGTGTCAAACGATAATAGAGCGCTTTGATGACAAACCCAACAGAATAAATATACATCTGGCCCATTCCTTGAAGCATGGACATGATGAAAAAATGAATCCAAAAGATTGGATGAGTCAAGGTCTGTCTCAACGTCAAATGGTTGAGAGAACGCCGTTCGTGGGCTGAAATTGATGTGTCCTTAACCACCTCTGTCGGGTCATTCAAAGAAGCGAGGCTGCTCTCGTGCAGTATTAATGGCAGCAGTTCTATCAGCGATGAAAGTGGCAGGTCTGGCTCTGATGACTTGGTATTTTTGTGTCCGTCTACTCGGACAAACACGACACCCACCATATGCATAACAAACGACGAGGTGGCCAAGAAGAGCAAAAATCTGCTGACATCTCCGTTGAAAATCCGAGCGTAAATCAACGAATATGCCAAACTGGAAATGGCAAAACTGGCAATTGTTACGCTCTGCGCCGAACCTTTGTAGGTGGGAAAGCTAACTGTGACGGCCTTTAAACATGCAAAATAACTGAAGGTACTGCCAAGTCCAACGAGGAACATTGAGGCCATCAACAGCACAAGGGGCGCGTCCTCGCCCATATTGAAGAGCAAATGGAGCCATGTATAACCAAATGTAATCAAAACTGTTGATATAGCGACGGGAAGTTGGGTTCCGTACATATCGGTGAGACAGCCACCCAACAACCCGCCAATGGACCCGCCAATGGTTGCACTGATGTTCAAGTTGGCAGCCAGAGAAGAATCAAGCCCACACTTATCAGCCAATTGGGTGCCGTATACCGAGTACACAAACAACGTGCCACACGAAAGCGCCACCGGTATGGACGCAGCCAATATCTTCTTGGGTGAGGTGGCGGGTAAGAACTTGTCCATTATCTTTGTAACGTTGAGAAAAGAAAAGAAATCAAGAGGGATGGTAGTTTAGTATTGCCGGTTCATACCATACGCATGCACATAGACCGGAAACAAGAACCAACAGCTCCGTGCGTATAGATAAGACTGTGGGTGTATGTGTGGTGGATGTGCACGTGATTCATTACACATGACATGATTCACTCGCTGCCCATAATACATTTAAGCATACAGTGTGTGTAAGTTTTTCGGTTTCAATACAAAGTATGATATTTTAGTTTAGTCTCTTTTCTTGCTTCCATATATTCGATGTCATTTGCTTGCCTCTTCCTTTCCTCATATTTTTACCTCTCCAGTGCTGCCCTACGTTTAGCAAGACACAACGGGTGGAACAGAAGCACGTGACGCTATATTCTGGTCGTGTCCGGGCGCGAGGTGTCGACAATTTTTCACCAATTCGCTCTGTTCCTCTTTCCCCACCACTACAAATACAATGCCAATTGACCCAGAGAAGTTAGCCAAGTTGCAAAAAGCCGGCCCAAAGAAGGTTGGAGGTGCTAGAGTTAAGGCCAAGAAGGTTGTTAAGTCCGAGGTCGATGATGTTAAGTTGATGGAAACCTTGGGAAAGTTGAAGGCTGTCAAGGTTGAGAACGTTGAAGAAGCTAACTTTTTCAAGGACAACGGAAAGGTCTTGAACTTCTCCAGAGTCGGTGTTCAAGCTGCTTCCCAATACAACACTTTTGCTTTCACAGGTTACGGCCAAGAGAAGGACATTACTCAAATGCTTCCAAACATTTTGCCTCATTTGGGTGCTGAGAACTTGGAAGCCTTGAGACAATTGGCTGAACAAATCCAAGCTGGTAGAGCTCCTACTGAGTTGAACGCTTCTGCTGGTGGCGATGACGACATCCCAGACTTGATTGCTGGTGAGAAGTTCGACGGCGTCGAGTAAAAGTACAGATGTTCTATTAGCAAATGTATATAAACTTAATGAAGTGTCATAATGACGTTTGCGTAGAGTTGATGAAAAAGGCTACAGGTGGAAATGAATTGGGCAATAGGACTGGTGCAATACTGCCCGTAGTTGTAAATCTCATAGTCTATTAGTTGTTATTGTGCAGCGTAAGCACTAGGCTCAAGTATCTCTTACGCAGCGTAATCACCGGTGTTATAAATGGAAATATCAACCTCTGCCTTCACGTCCACCATGTCGGAAACGTCGATGCATGCGTCGACGCTCATGCCCTTTGTGTATTCTTTCATACGCTGGTTTTGGGCCCGAATCTTCTCCAACTCCTGGATATAGTTATCCTCCACTCCAGTGACGTATTTGCCAGTAAAGACACCCACTTCAAACTCGGAAGCACTGCCACCGGAGCAACAATCGATCAAATCTTGCAAATTTTGGAAGTACACTTCGTCAGCACCAATAACGTCGGCAATTTCCCTTTCTGTGCGGTTGAAACCAACAAGCGCCTTGGTGTCGGCTAAATCAATACCGTAGATGTGATTGAATCTGATAGGAGGAGCACAAGATGCAAAGAAAACCTTTTTGGCACCAGCTTCACGAGCCATGGCAACAATTTCCTTGGAAGTAGTACCACGCACAATAGAGTCATCGACCAACAAAACGTTGCGGCCCTTGAACTCCGACTCCATAGCGTTCAACTTTCTCCGCACACTTGAACGACGCTCTTGTTGGTTTGGCATGATAAATGTACGTCCAACGTACCGGTTCTTAACAAAGCCTTCACGGTAAGGCACGTTTAATGATACCGAGCACTGCAATGCCGAAGTCCGCGAAGTGTCAGGTACTGGGATCACGACGTCAATCTCGCCCAACACATCTTGGTTTGGAAACGATTTTCTGATTTTAGCAGCCAACCTGTTACCCATTTCGATCCGCAGTCTGTACACAGAAACACCATCCATGACAGAGTCAGGACGAGCAAAGTAAACATACTCAAAGATATCTGGAGCAAATAATTTAGGCTCTACCACTTGGCGGAACTCAGGCTTGGCATCCTCTTCACCGCAACCAGCGTCCTTGCGAACAATCACAGCTTCACCTGGTCCGATGTCTCTAAAGGTATGGAATCCATGGGCTTTCAAGACCACGGACTCTGATGCAAGCATGTAGTCCATTGTTCCGTCAGCAGTAACACGCTCACCAAATAACAATGGACGAATACCGTTTGGATCACGGAATCCAATCATTCCATAACCAGCAATCATGGCTACCACAGCATACGCACCACGCACATGTTCCATAGTTTCTTTCAATGCAGTAAAGACGTCCTGGTTGTTAACACGCGATTTGTTGAACTTGTCCAATTCGCTGGCAAAGATGTTAAGCAAGAGCTCGGAGTCGGAATCAGTGTTGATATGACGGTGGACAGTCTCGTCCAAGTATTGGCGTAATTCTGCAGAATTAACCAAGTTACCATTGTGTGACATACTGATACCGTAAGGTGAGTTCACGTAAAATGGCTGGGCCTCACTACCAGCGGAAGATCCGGCGGTTGGGTACCGCAAATGTGTGATACCCATGTTACCCACCAAGTTGTTCATACGGGCCTGAGTAAAGACATCACGAGCCATACCGTTACCTTTACACTGGTAAAAACGACCACGCGAGCCACAGGTAACTATACCTGCAGCATCTTGGCCCCTGTGCTGTAAAAACATGGCGCCTTCGAAAAGCTCTGGGGCCACATTGGACTTTTGGTCAGCGAGAACAACTCCTAAAATTCCACACATTATGCTATTGTATATTTATCTGGAAAATTCACACAAACTTTTTCTCGATATTTACTTCAAGAACCGAGAATAAATAGTTTTAGTTTGACAGGAGAATAACCCAAAGAAGAAAGATTGGTGGAGTGGTGGCTTTCGGATCGTGAGAAGAGGTGCGCGCAGGTCGGAGTCAAAAAAAAAATTGCTGATAGCGTACACAGATTAGCGCGGAGATTATTGGGCCTGTGTTGTGGGGTCTACGGCATCAGCAAGGAGAAACATTTGACATTACGCAAAAGGAATGTCATATATAATTTGATGGAACTTTTGTATGTTGTCTGGGTGTTATGTTGACGTGGATTCATTTAAATTAGCAGCTGGATTACATTTTTGGTTTATTCATACTGGCATCACCTCGTGCTCACTGCTCACATGTGTATTGAGTAAGTATGCAAAAAAAGTAAAAAAAAAAAAAAAAAAAATTTAAAAGTGGAGAAGGAAAGAAAAGACGATCAACATGTTATAAATACAATCAAGAAACCAAAGACTCTATCATGTCAACCGGTGTTAAAAATTAGTGCAATAAAGAAATATCGTAAGTCATAAGATGCAAAATGAATCATGGATTAATATCCACGGGCGGTGTGTTGTTCATGGAGGAAAGTTCACTTTCCTAACGCGCGAAATGCACAATAATAGCGCAAATTATTGTAGACACCATTTTCGATTACATGCCTCTTGACTTCTTAGTTTCTTCCGAGCGGGATGCTCATAACGAGGAACTAGTAAAACTATCTTTTTCTTTTTTTTTTTTTTTCTAGGTTTTTTTGGTTTTTTTGGGGGGGTTTTATGGGTTTTCAATTCGTAAAGCGTTTCAAAGAAACTTTCATCAACAAATATGATTCAATAGACTCAAGGTGCAAAGTGCAGGGTTTTCTATGAGCAGTATATTCTCCTCTGCTTACGCCGTGCAAAACTATTCTTGCTGTTGTGGAGGCTGTTGCTGCTGTTGCTGCTGTGGAGGAACTCCGTATTGCCCGTTCAATTGTGGTGGGTATCCATTGTATTGTGGTGGGATCTGGTATTGTCCAGGATATCCAAATTGAGGAGGAACGCCTTGTGGGTATTGAGGATAATTTGGAACGCTTTGCTGTGGAACTTGGTTACCAGCCTGCTGTGGGATTTGTTGAGCTCCATGAGGTGGAACTTGTTGCATAGGCACTTGTTGTGGAAGTTGCTGTGGAGCTTGTTGTGCGGCTACTTGTTGAGGTTGTCCTTGATAGTTATAGCCATGGCTTGCCTTTTCTTTTCCCTTAGGCAATTCCTCGAGTTTGAAAGGTCTTGGAATAGTCTCCTCATTTTCGTTGACGTACAAGGACTTGTCAATCACTGCAGGAATAGGTTTAATCTCGGTACCCAATTCCTGTTCGATTTTGTACAAGTTATATCTATCGTTCCAACTCATCAAGTTAATAGCCAAACCCAAGTGGCCAAATCTTCCGGAACGACCAATTCTATGCAAATAAGTTTCTGCCGTTTTAGGAAAGTCGAAGTTGATAACAACATTGACGGCCTGCACATCAATACCTCTGGTCAATAAATCAGAACAAACCAAGTTTCTGACTTTACCCTGTCTAAATTCGTGGAAGACCTTGTTTCTAGCCTGTTGAGGCATCTTGGCGTGTGAGTAGTAACAAGAGTATCCCAATTCGGTGATCTTCTTAGCCAACAACTCAACTCTGTTGGTAGAGTTGCAAAAAATAATTGACTGGTTGATTTGCAACTTGGAGAATAAGGTATTTAAACAATGTAACTTTTGTTTCTCCTCCACAAAAGCATAAAACTGAGAGATACCTCTCAAGGTCAATTCGTCCATCAAGTTAATCTCATATGGTTTGGTCAAATGTTTGTCCATGAACGATTTGACTGCGTAAGGAAAAGTAGCTGAGAATAACAATGATTGTCTGGCTGGTGGGAAAAAGGACAAGATTTGCTCAATGACGTTCTTGAACTCTCTAGATAACATTTTGTCTGCCTCATCCATGACAAACAAAGGACATTCAGAAAAGTCAGCCACATCTCTAGCGGCCAAGTCTAGCACTCTTCCTGGGGTTCCCACCAATATGTGGACTGGGTCGTTTAATCTCATTATATCATCTTTCAAGTTTGTACCACCTGTGGTGACCATACAGTTGATTCCCAAGTGTTTGCCCAAAGTTCTGACAACTTGTGAAGTTTGCAAAGCCAATTCTCGAGTTGGAACGAGTATCAAAGCCTGGGTTTTATTGAGCTTTGGCTTAACCATCTGCAACGTTGGGATAACAAATGAGGCTGTTTTACCAGTTCCGTTTTTAGCTCTGGCCAAAATGTCTCTCCCTGAAAGAGCCATAGGGATGGACTCTTCTTGAATAGGTGAAGGTTTTTCGAAACCAGCTTCGAAAATTCCCATCAACAATTCTCTCTTTAAATTGAAATCTTCAAACAGTTTGCCTTGTGTATTCAACACATCATCCGTCTGTACTCTGGTATCTTTTGCTGGAATATTTAAATTTTCCTTCCAGTTTTGTTCTGACATCTCTAGGTGTTTTTTTTTTTGTATTTGGCTAGGAGGAAATCGCCTTCGGTCGAATTAGGAAACTAGGTATCACTATCTGTTGAGATGCGATGGCGGGATCTGGAGTAATTGCTTAAAAATTGAGTTCAAATCGACTTAATGTAATATTAGTGATATATAGTCGATCGTAAGAAATAGTTTGCTTGGGGAAAGTCTTGTATGGTTTTTGTTGGTTGTTAATCCAGGACGTTAGTGGGCGACGGTCACTACCTTTGTGGTAGACACACGTCCTGAGGCGGTGTTACCCGACACAGGCTTCTCTTAAGGGGTCACGTGGATAAGAATAGAAGATAGCTGAGTTGTTTTGTGTGGATATCTGGTTTGTGAAATCAATTGGTTAATTAGGAAACATACGAATATCTAGAAAATTTAGGAGAGGGGCAAGGGTGACATGTATAATTGACATGTAGGGAGCGAAGTAGTTCGGGCCGCGCCCTGTCTCACCACCAGAGGGGCAGCAAGTTTTGGCAGTCGCTGGCGAGCAGGGCGCTTGCTCGCCTTGAAGACTCAGGTGTCTCAGGGCAGACAGGTATATGGTGGAAGCAAATTTCAGTGCGGCACATGTTTAGTGTTGCTGGGCATAACCCTTAAGACCACAACATATAATACCACAATATAGCAAAGTGTGCTTGTGATGCTGTTTCTGAAACTTGATCAGTGCAAGAAGTAATGCACAATATTTGAGTCTATTTGGATATCGCACGGAGGCCAACTTGTCGTCCCTCCCAGTAGCTGTACACTAACGCACATCGTCATCACACTCATCAAAGTTTGGGCACACGCACAGCGCCTGGTCGTGTGATTGTCGCCCAGTCATTCTCGCCCAGTGCGTCCATTCAGAACAAGATCTAAACGTTTAATATGAATGCAAAACTAAACCTCGCCGTAGAAGTACTTTCGATAAATACAGCCATATAATCTGAGGCCATCCATGTCTATATAGCGTCTGAGTAGTATATTTTCATATTTTTCTTCTTTCTGGACCTTTCGCTGCCCTGGCTTGTCTTGTGCAGCGCGCACCATTTCGCAGCGGGCGCCTAAAACATTGCAGGCGCGTTGAGCGCGTTGTTTTTGTCCAGATTTTCCTATAGTTCGTCACTTGGTTCAGCATCGCCTATGAAGCAAAAAAGAGTGCAAGAAAGTCGTCAACGACTGATCGCGAGCTTCTTTGCCCCAAGGGAGCCACCAAAACGAAAAGTGATCACCCCAGATAGGCGAAGGAACCCAGAAACGGTGTCAAATGCAGAAAGCCAAATTTCGAAGATGACATCCCGTTCAGCGTTTGATGAATTTGGCAGCTCAGACGCGTCTTTCGGTTCGCCTGAGGTAACCAATTTCAGGAACCCAGTCCTCTCACGATACTCAAGCAATTTTACTGGGCTGCCACCTAGAAATAAGGATGATGATGACGTTGAGATTGTGAAGGTGGAGAGGTTGAACTCGAGTCCCATTAAAAGACATCTGTTGACCGAAAAATCGCTCTCAGATGCCCCTCTGTTAAAAAGACAGGGCTCTTCATTCTTCGATCTTGATTCAAGGCCCAAGAAACTTTCACGTCGTCCTGCCAAAGGAATTACTCCTCCCCCACAGAGTTCCTCATCTTCCTCGTCAGTGGCGCTTAGTTCTGAGCAAATGGCAATCGTATCTTCAGTGGTATCACAAGGACGTAGTGTGTTCTTTACTGGATCTGCAGGTACCGGTAAATCGGTCGTTTTGAGGGAAATGGTTCAGAGACTTTACAATAGGCATGGAGGAGTGAATGTGGGAGTAACGGCATCTACCGGGTTGGCAGCATGTAATATTGGTGGGCAAACGGTACACAAATTTCTTAGCATTGGTATTGGAACGGGTTCTGCCGAGGAAATAGCATCAAGAATCAGGCGGAATGGACCAGCAAAAAAGCGCTGGAGCTCGTTGGCGGTATTGGTAATTGATGAAATCCTGATGATAGACGGTGAATTATTTGAAAAAATTGACAAGATAGCACGAATTATTAGAAACTCCAATGCACCGTTTGGTGGCATTCAATTGGTATGTTGTGGTGACTTTTTCCAGCTACCACCAGTTTCGAAGGACAAGAGGGCAAAGTTTTGTTTTCTTACAAACTCATGGAAGGCTGCAATTAAGCAAACATTTGTTTTAAAAACCGTTTTCCGTCAAAAGGGTGATGTCGATTTAATTGAGATGCTTAACTCGTTAAGAATGGGAAATTTGGATAATATCATGATACAAAAGTTCCGACTGTTAAACAGAAAAGTTGTTTATGATGATGGTATAGAACCGACTGAGTTGTACCCTACCCGACATGAAGTGAAAACGGCTAACCAACAACGTTTGCAACAATTGCCAGGTACTCTGTTCGTTTACAAGGCAAAGGATAATTCTTCGGACAATTTTCAAAAAAAATTGTACGAAAACTTAATGTGTGAGGAGGTTTTAGAACTAAAAGTAGGTGCGCAGGTGATGTACCTTAAAAATCATCGGGACAATTTGGTTGTGAATGGTTCAATTGGAACTGTAATTGGGTTCGTGACGGAGAAATTGTTTGTCACATTATTTGACTTATTGGGAGAACATTTCCTCTGTGATTTACCAAAGGAATATGAGCATTTCTTACTGATTTTGGGAGATTTGGCTGGTCAGAATTGTATGAATCCTGAACAGATAAGAGCGTTTAATTCCCTCCCACCAGATTTCCAAACAAAGGCAAGTAAACTCGTTGTGGAAGGATATAAACAAGACCCGAATGAAGAAAAATTTCCTCTCGTTAGTTTCAAGATAGATAATACTTCAACAGTTATCTTTGTACAAAGAGAGGAATTTAGAGTCGAACAAGTGAAGGCAAAGGAGGCAAATGTTGCTCAAGGGAATGAGTTGACCCGTCAGCAGCTCCCTCTCCTTCTCGCCTGGGCAATGTCTATTCATAAGGCGCAAGGCCAATCCATCGACCGTCTTCGTGTGGACTTACGAAAGATTTTTGAGCGTGGTCAGGTCTATGTTGCCTTGTCCAGAGCAACAAGTAAAGAACGTCTAGAGGTGTTTAATTTTGATCCTCGCCGGATTTCTGTCGCAAAAGAAGTTTTGGACTTTTATCAACAGATTGCGCCTGTGTCATAGCCAGGGTGGTTAACTTTCATGTTTCAGTTAATGGGACAAAACATAAGATTTTTGCATTAAGAAGGGCGTCGAACGGTTGAGAGAAAGAGGGAGAAAAACAGAGGGAGAAAAACAGAGGGAGAAAAACAGAGGGAGAAAAACAGAGGGAGAAAAACAGAGGGAGAAAAACAGAGGGAGTAAAATAGAGTGAAATTCTGGAAAAAAAGTTCTCCACTTAATTTTACAATGCCTTCTCCACAGTGTACTGCCATACTTATCTGCATTCTCGCACTGAAAGTACGCGCTCCACTATAATCTTATTGAATATATTAATTATATAACATCCGGCAACTCGGTTCGTCATATGCCATCAAACAGAAAGCATTGCTCTAATTCGTAAGTCCGATTCATTCTTTTTTCTTTTGGAAACTTTATTGGCCTTCGCTAACGGTACAGCTGCATCAATTGCCGGCTTAAGAAAGTACGCATCTTTTGTCAAAATTGACCGGAACTTGACTAACATGACCAGAAAAAGTGTGACAATGAAGAGATCTGCGCTAATTGTGCCAAAGCTAATCTAAAATGTGAAAGACAGGGTTCAGACGGCAGAAGTGTTCGTCTCACCAACTCTGAAATCCTGCGACTACGAGCAGAAGTGGCTGATCTTCGTCACACCATAATGAAGATATACGACGTCTCTAACAAAAAGGAGAAGATTACGCGAGCTGAGATTGAGAAAATCCTAAGTATATCGAAAAAACTGCAAGAAAGGCTTTCAAATCAACCGGGAGATGAATCTAAACTTGAAAGCGACTCCAAACAGCACAAGAAGCTTCCTGTTTCCATTGGTGCATCTAGCGGAGGAAGCTTTTCCATATTTGGCCCCACATCTGCATTTTACAACGTTGTCGACATGTCTGAGGGCTCTTCAAAGGCAGAGATGTTTGATAACGGACTAACCAATCTGTCACTGCTATTAGTTTGCATTTCCAATTTCTTCAAGTGGCAATATCCGGATGTAGCCACATTTATTCATCGGGAAAGCTTTCTCAATGACTTCACAAGTACACTGTCTAATAAGGTATATTGTTCCGAAGAGTTGGTGTACGCAATTGCTGCATTAGGAGCCAAATGCTCACACGAGGAAAGCTTGAGAAGCTTGGCTGGCTCTTTCTTTGAAACGTCTAAAATCAAAATCTTTTCCAAAAAAATTTGTCTGCCGCAGATTAGCACTCTACAGGCGTTGCTATGTTTGGCATTGTACGAACTAGGAGATGGTAACGCATCGTCTAGCTGGATGTTATCAGGGATGGCCATACGAATGGGTTATGATTTAGGATTCCAGTTGAACCCCAGTGATTGGACAATTGCCGATCCTGGACAGCAAAGCCCTCATATGATTGTGAATTTTGATGTTCTGGTCAGATCTAGAATTTACTGGGGATGCTATATTTTCGACCACTTTGTGAGTCTAGTCATGGGTAGGCCTGTCACTGTTCGCAAATCTGAAGCTTCAATTCCGTCCAGTGAGAATTTGCCCAATTCTGAAAACATTGATGACTATGTTTTCAAACCACCTCCAGGTCCTTTCTCCGCCAAAAACGTTGACCCATCTGCTACCATCGAACCTCTTTGTTCCCTTAGTGAATGTATTGGTTCGCTTTTGTCTGACATTTTTTCTACCAGCTCAGGATCTGACGATTATTCGTATCTTACAAGCAAAAAACTCGCCGAATATAACTTGTATTTGGCCGAGTGGCGACTCAATTTACCCAGTGATTTGAGGTGGAGTAAAAACTCTATGAAGAGACAGGATTATAATCCAACATTTATGAATGTGAGGCTCTTCTACTATATTGTTTTGATTTGTTTAAATCGGCCGTTCATTCAACAGAAATTTGAGAACTACCCATTTGAAAAACTGCCCTTGGAAGTGTGCAACTCAGCAATTTCTGAATTGGCAAGTTGTCTAGCCAAATTTAACGAGTCACATTACCCGCCATCGATCTTAATTGTGTATTCGTCTATTTTGGCAATCAGTGTCATGTTACTGAAGATACATTCTTCGTTGCCGTCAAACAAGGTGGCGGAGAGTGATCAACAAAATTTGAAAATATGCTACGCCAGTGTCTCCACTGCTTGTTTAAGTTGGAAGTTAGCGTCGAAGTCACTCATGTACATCAAAAAGAAGGTTGCAGAAATGCAAATTCTGATGGTATCTAAAATATTTGAAACTGCAGAGGAGACGTTCCTGGAGAGCTTAACCCAACAAGAAGTAGACCAAATCGTTGAACTTACCGATCACTTCAATGCCGATGGACACGATAATCGTATCACAGGGTTTTTTGACTTTTTCAATTTCGAAGACATTCGCCTCGGATAAACGCATATCAAGTAACTGCGCCATTCATTAAGCCACTGTGTGATCTTTTTCGGTCTCATCATTTTGGTATTGATTCTGAGTATTCGTTCTTGAAATACGCTTCGTTTCGAATATTTAGGACATACAATTTGCTGATAGAACCATGCTCCCTGTTCAATATAATACTACACCGAACTTCATCTTCTCGAAGCAAACTATACAAACTCTGATTGACATTCTCTATTTGAATGTCAAGAGCATTTCACAGCTGAATCCTGCGACATAACCTTGACATATCTGCTTGAACATTAGCATTGGAACTCTGATACGCTGAATTCCTCGTCCTTGATAACTCTACAATTTACTCATTCCTTACATATTAAATAAAATTGTCTGCTTGGCCCGTATTATCTGCGTCATTTCTGCTACAGTCTCTATTCAAGTGCGCGGGTCCGGCACTACAGATTCGTTCTCAGTGGCGCACTGAAGAATTTTGAATTCTAAGATATTTCTGCCCAACATGAGCGATATTTATCAAGGAAACTCAGGCGAGGCCGGTGATCTTGGGTACAACGGCTTTCTTGTTTCCCTTTTTTATTTGTCGCCAGTCGATGTCGAGAATGTTGGCGATCCAAATATCGTGGTGGTGTTTAAAGGTCTCACCAGAAAGAACGCTGTCACCAAAGAGAAAAGATTAGCTGACTTCTTGAAAATGGTCCAGCAGGATCTTTTCGATATCCAAGATACTTCCGTGCTTATCTGTTGGTTACAACTATATCCTAGATTGGCACTTGACAGCTCGAAAATAGTGAGACAATTGGCTCATCATGTTCAGGCAGCATACTTACAGAAAATGGGAGGAAAAGAGTTCAGTAAGTACCTCAAGAGTTCAATTGCGTCTTGGCTTCAGTCATTGTACGATGAAAAGTCTATTGCTAATGCCTCGTACGCACAACTCTTGGAATCCTTTGGCAACGACAAACAGAGGGTTGACGAGAAGATATGGATAGTGTTCCATGAACAGATAATAAACTACTGTTATAATGTTTTGGTGCATGAGACTGCTACTACAATAAGTGACGAGAGGTACGAAAATGCCGATGATCTCATACTCAAATATGACCGTGCCCAGAATGGTGCTATCCAAATGTTTCACAAGATTATTACTCTTGCGAACGAAACTGAAGGTTTTTCATTATCTGACTCCTCAATGCTGCAGGCAGAAAAAATCTTGAGTAGTGATGAATTTTGGGAACGTTTGAAGTTTTGCTCTGGTGGGGCTGAGTCTCCTGTTAACGCTGCCTTGTTCAGATCTTATTTATCACTCATTAAGGTTGTATTTTCTCTCGATAAGGCCAGTCATCTCAAACTGTTTACCCGAGAATTAGCTGACATAAGAGGACTTTACAAGCTCGTTGCAAGAAAGTTCATCAAAAATGTAAAATTAAAGAGTGCATCGGACGTTATCTATTCATCAGTTATGCTACATTTTTGGGATGCTTTAACAACCTTAACCCGTTTCACTTCGTTGTCTGAACAAGAAAGAAAACAGCTTAAGATCAAGAAGAACTTTTGGCAGTTGGGAGGCTCAAAGAGTTACTCACGTTTGAAACTGTATCTCAAGCTTGGACATTGCAATTCTGAGCCACTTTATTATGTGGTTCTCAAGCATTTCTTTATCAGCTTAGAGGATGCTGATATCTCTAGTGATGATGAGTTCCCATTTCTCGATTTCTCATCGTCAAAGGATGCTAAGGCCATCCTTGAGTCAAATTTGTGTACGCAATTTTTGCAGAATGTTATTCCAAACACATATGCCTATAAAAAGTCTTGTGCAGAATGCATTTTTCTGGTATTCTTGTTGTTTAAATTTACAAAAGATTCAACTTCTGAGCGGTTATCTTCTTATATCACTTCAGCTATACTCGATGGTATCTCTGTTCCACCGAGAGGAAAGGTTGCAGAACAACAGAAACATGAAATTGTATCATCGCTTGCAGCTTTTGTGACTGCCAGTAACTATAATTTTTCAGAGGCCAATACTGCCCTTGCCGAACTTCCTACAAAGGATGTGAAATTTTCTATTCTTGGATATGAGTTAACCAATGACCGTCAAAAGTTCTGCACAAACTATATTGCACTTTTGCTGGAGTTGAAATCTTCTCAAAATCAGCTCACCGACTTGGCGGAGAAGTTGCTAGAAACTCTCGAGGAAATCTATGAGCCAAAAGAGTTACAATTAGTGTTCAACATATTGCTGGATATTATAGAACATTTATCGCAGCATTGTGAAGCACTTGAAGATTGGATAGCAACTTTGCCCAGCTTTGTAACGGAAGACTTTGTGGATGTACCTTTGAGGGTATGGGAAACAGCATTAAGAAATAATTTGAATGTGAATTCTATTGAGGTCTTCGGTGATTTCTACACCAAAGTTTCTGAAGTTTGTCCTAGTGAACTTCCTCATGTGATACAGCTGATGCACAAGTTCCACATAGACCTCAAAACAGTCCCTGAAGCACATCAATACATATTGTCGTTATCTGAGAAGAATGAAAGGTCATATTTAGAAGACGAGGTTGTTTTCGTCTGTCTTGATGATCCGACGGTATTCAACAATCTTTTGAAAAGCTCTACGGATGATGTAACTCAGAAGAACTTAATTTCAAGAATTGCAGAGCATAAAATTCCAGTGCACATCCCCAATGAGTCAAGATCATCAATCGAACTTTTGATAACATATGCAATCCTGGATATTGCTAGTACAAATGCTCAGACATTCTTGTCCTTGGTTGAAGACAAAAATTTGCTTTCCGAGCTCCTATTAAAGAGGATAACTGATGCTCCACTTACTGCACACCTTGCACCAATAGCAGAGTACGTGCTGGATCATCCTGATTTGTTATCTCTTCAGTGTTTCAAGGCGGAAATTATTACAGCATTACAAAACGTTGACCAATCTGTTGTCGCAATTTCTAACCCATTATCGCAACATATACATGCTATAGAATTCAGTGTGAAGAAAAATCTGTTAAGCCCAAAGATTCTTTCAATTGGAAGGTTTATTATGCATTATTTACAAAAGTTAACTTCATACCAACTACAAACTGACTACAGAACAGTTAATGACATGATAATCCTTCTTGGAGTATGTGCCGAATATGTTCAGGATTATAATTTTGTTGTTGACGTTAACAGCCCTAAGCACATTGATTTGCAGACCAACTTGAGGTCTGTATTTGTTGAAAATATTCCTGTTTCGGAAGAATTGCTTACCTCATTTTTCAATGGAACGTTAGCAGAAGATGAGCTGGTTTTGAGTTCCATCAATTCGGCAATCGTCTCTGCAAAGGGAGATACGCCCACTTTATTTGAATACTATATTGCAAGAGCAGCCGTTCATATTTGGGAACCTGTTTTTGAGACACTTTCGTTGAATGCATTCAATGATCTCCAATTGGAGTATACAAAATTGGCTTCTTTCCCATTGAAGTTCGCTGTCTTTTTGTCCTCTGCTGCTAAATTTTTGTATGAATCAGAGAAGCTTGTGAGGGTCAGGAATTTCACATTCGGAGAGATATTAGGAGTCAAATCAACACTGCAAATTTTAACTGAAGGAATGAAATGGGTTTGCTTAGCATCTGATTTCCTAAGAGGAGACCGAGATGAAGAGAAGCCTTATGAAATCATTCCACAACACAAATGGGGTATTCTTATTAATCAATTTGTTAGGTGGCTCGAATCGGACATAGCCTATGATAAGGAATTCATTCCAATGCGAAGTGTACTTTCGAATTTTTTCACTCTTTTGATCCCTGTGGCGAAGGAGGTTTTACCAGAGAAGGTTTGGGAAATCTCTGTTGATCTTTGTTTGAATAACTTGAGTACGGTTCAAGTTGAGCCTGAGCAGATGGAATTAAAGTATTTCACCTTGAAGCTATTAACCGTTTTGTGCAGATACCTTGATGATGAAATTTACTCTTCGTGGTCAGAAAATAAAAATTCAATAGTCGAGGAATTGGTGGAAGTAATGGTGATTGGAGAGAATTCGCAATCGTCTTACATCTGTAATCAGGCAGTCATTTTATCAAATGAAATCATTGAACGTTTATTAAGACGGGAAAAGGTTTCTAAGGCTCTTGTATCTGACATTGTTGACAAATTATACAACTTGCTAGGAGTTTCCAAATTTTTGGGCTTACAAAGGGTGGCTGTACTGTTATTGGAAGAGCACATCCTTGAGACACAGCAAGAATTCACCATTGAATATCAACTTAACCGAACCAATTTAGGCAAGGAAGAAGGAGGTTCCCCTGCTGAATTACCAGAATTATTGTTGGAGAATATTTCTCAACCGTCCCATTCAATTGCGGAGGCATTTGAAGATAAACGACTCGACGTTTCTGCGAAGTACTTATGGAGCTGGTTGCTTATTTTTGATCACTTCAAAGATACTACATACGCCATAAAGACGGATTATATTAATCAGTTGAAAGCAAGGAATGTCATTGAAGATCTTCTTGATACGATTTTTGCAGTTGTTGATGTGACCGATAAAAAATTGCTCAATTCAATTGTTTCAGTTCCTCTTGATAAGAACGCAAAAGCAGATCCATCCACAAGTTTGATTAGTCATTATAATGTTAGAGAAGGCTGCTTGGGAGAAACTGAAGTGTACGAATTACACTTCTTGTTATTGCATTTATACTACTTGAGTTTCCAATTTTTAGGATCCCTGGTCCAGCAGTGGTTCAATGAAATTCGTGACTTGCAAATGAAGCAACAAATTGAAAAGTTTTCTGTTCGTTTCGTTTCTCCAATCCTAATTTCCCAAATGTTACTGGAGGTGGAATCATCTAAAGCTAGATTGACAGATAAAGATGATAATCTCACTATTAGAGTGAGTAGGGCTACAAATGAGATTAAGTCTATCTATATTATAGATGAGCAAACGATGGAGATGGTGGTGAAGATTCCTGACACCTTTCCTTTATCCAATGTGAGTGTTGAAGGGCCAATGAGGCTTGGAGTTAAGGAGAATCAATGGAGAGCTTGGTTGTTGGCTTCGCAACGAGTAATTTCCTTAACAAATGGATCCATTATTGACTGTATTGAGCTTTTTAACAAGAATGTCAATCTTCATTTCTCAGGGTTCGAAGAGTGTGCCATCTGTTATTCTATTTTGCATCAAGATCATACTTTACCTTCGAAAGTTTGTCCTACTTGTCTGAACAAATTTCACTCAGCCTGTCTCTACAAATGGTTTAAGAGTTCTGGAAGCAGTACATGCCCCTTGTGTCGTTCTGCATTCAATTTCAAAACAGCAAGGTCATAATCCTATGTATCTTATTTCGAAAAGCCAGTATGCCGTTTGGATTCTCTTCCAATTGGTGGAGATGCTTGTCTCGATGTATTAGCCCATGGAGCGGCCGTTATAGAAATCGTTGATCTTGTGGTTTTGTGTCCTTGAAACCCAGATATTAATCCAGGCATTTCTGAGACGTCGTCTTCGGTTTGCTGTTCTTCAGGACCACGTACAGGCAATCCTTTTTTTGTAACACTATCGATCCACGGATAGAATCCATCACCAAACCAAAAATGCTGTACTACGGGAAACTTTCCGAGTACCTCGACTTCATACATCTTAAGTAACCCGGAAAGAACTTTCGACCAAAGAGATACGGAACGGATAATGTCGTAAAGGATAGGAGAATGCTCGTTGAATGGCCCCAGTTTGATTTTAAGAATAAAAGCAATCGCATTCACGAAGAAATTCTTTTGACCAAACATCTCAATAGTTTCTGGAGATGCGACTCTTTGCACTGCTGGTATATATCTTGATACAACTTCAGTCAGACCTTGAGTGAACTGTGCTGCACCTAATATGTAGATAAAGTGGAAGTGATCATCGAGTCCCCATACGCCGTGAGAACCTGCCGGCTCCAAAGTATACTCAATAATAAGACGACGAACCAAATCGTAATATTTTGCAAAGATAGCAAGAAGATCTGAGGCTTCTATACCCGAATCAAGAATCCCACATTCGAAAAGACCGCCCAAGAAAGCCACAAATGAAAGCTCGTGGCCCAGGCCGTAGTCTAGTCTTACGGGCGAGCCGAATGAGTTCACCAAATAATATTCAAGTTCTTTCAATGCATCTTCATTGTCAATTATTGACCGGAGTGACGAGCCAGCATCATCTCCTATCTTCTTATGCCAATCCCTACATGCCAAATTCCCAAATCGTCTAGGACCTTCAAGAGGTGGAGTCTCGTCCACGAGAGTATTGAAGGTATCAAGGACTGCGACGATCTTTTTGGCGACTGAGGATGAAAAATTGTCGTATCCGCATGAATTGGTTAGCTTGGAGTCCGAAGAGACCGGTTGGCGGCTTATAATGGACAAATCAAGGCATCCTTCTGGAACATCGGTTGCTCTCACTTTTTGCACTATGACGGATATTGTCTGGTGTAGGCGTTTATATGCTAGGGACTTGCGGAAAAGAGCTAGGTCCTGGGAATCGAATATGCGTTTTGCCGGTACAGAGAACTTCGTCATGATGTCTCTGCTTGTGGTATGGTGGATAGTTTTGGAAACCTTATGTATGAGTGACGAGACTATATGCAGAACGGTCGGTTATGAGCATACTAGACGTTGGTCAATCACACTCAGAGAGAATTTGCACCTCGATGCTTCAGTCTCGTAATTCTTCTTGATCTCCTTGTTGGGCTGGGCTCAGGAGACCCTGTTCTGTAATCCGAAATCTCACCTTCTCTTTCATGTAATAATTCTGGCGCACCTGAGAGAAGATTGCGCATTTTGAGATAGTCATTACTCTTCGTAGTAGACTCGCTGTCGTCGTCTGAATCCACAAATAAGGTTGTTTGAGAAGGACTCACCAATCCTGACGAATGGAAAAAACTAGTCACTTTGGTTTGTCCTGGAAGAAGTTCCTTTCTTGATCGCCGCCGTAATTTAGTAGGTGATCCTTCAACTGAAGATGCCACCAGTCTCTTTGGACTGCGAGAAGGAGAACTTGAACGACTGTCTGGTATTTTGAATTTTTCAGAAAAAATATTATTCTTCTCACCATGAGATAGTCTCTTTAGCTCGTTAGTTACTGTCCTATCTGGTGCTTTTGTGGGGCTCAGAGCAACCAGAGACAATGAGGATGCGATACCTGGCTTTTTCGGCAGTAACAGTGGCCAAATGCAATCTAAGGTTGTCTTTTGTGGAGGTGGTGGAGGTTGCTTCTTAGGTGATCGACGAGGAGACTTTCTTCGTTCAAACGCTTCCACTACACCAGGCGCAACAAGCTGTACCATTGCGTAAGGCACCTCGATCAGAAGTTCATCTGCTTTCGTAGTAGCCATCTCAGATGATATTTCCCCATCACGGTCGTCTATTTGGATTGTCTCTTCATCGAGATTAGAGTCTTCATCCAAGATCTCTGTCTGTGGAAAGCTCTTTGTGTGGTAAACTGTCTCATTAAGGTCTAAACGATTGAACTTGAGAACGGCTATCGTTGTTGATTCAATTGTTTTAGCCCGAATTAGTTGGATGTACTTCCAGTACTTTTTCTCTCTGAGCAATTTGAGAGCAAATGGCCGCAAGTCGTACTTTCTTTCTCTTGGTAGAACCGAAGATTCCCGTTTGAGCTGAAGAGCTCTTCCGGTCCCTTCAAATTTTTGTGTATCCCCACTAACGTACAGTTTGCCAATCGTAGAAGAAGAACAGATAAGATTAGTTCGTTTCAGTACCGAATCAACATCCACAACTAAGTCTCGGTCTACCGCAGAGAGCTCACCAAAGCTCGTAGAGTATGGTGTGAATTTGAAGATACTAAGGTTCACTAAAGGAAAAAAATAAAGAAGGGCATAATAGTCGTCAACTTTCACGTTTCCTGAAAATTTGGTAGCTCTTCCGAAAATCTGTTTCGCCTGGGAGTGGAGGAAACTGTTTAAATACTCATTGAAAGCCGTAAGGCCGTCAGCACGATCTAGTTCAGGTTTCAACGCATAATACGGGTCAGGCAGTATCCTTTCCTTTTTCTCTAAATCCACAAATGTTTCAATAAACATGCGGGTAAAATCAGGTAGACTACCAAAATCCTGGAGTGACTTTCTTGGTGAATCCAGGAGCAAAGGGGATCCACAAAGAGCAATTTCTTTTGCACGTGTGATACCTATGTTCTCTGCACCACTGGAGTAGTCCCCACCTCTTAATACTGCCACTAACACCATTCTGTCCTTAGAAAGCCCAGTAACTTCAGAGACGCGGCACATGTGTACCGGTGTTACATAATAATCGCTCGAGCTTAGAACAGGTTTGTTATCTTCTGCCATATACTTGACACGATTGAACATGCGAAGCATGTTAGAGGCACCGAAAACCAACGCGTCCGAGTCGTCGGAAACCACATAATCCACCACACCCAACCGTTGGAGCCACGCACATTCTGCCTCTGCTTCAGCTGGAGCTTGAACGTAGTCAATGCAATTCCGACGCAAAATATCCTTGATTTGCTCGATCAAAGTCAGGCCCTCGTTGTATTCAGAAGGAGAAATCGTTCGGTAGTAACGAATCACTTCATCATAAGAAACAGACCCCGAAACGTGGGGTATATGGCCATGTCGTAGTTTTCCTGGTTTGAGTTTTCCATCAAAAACAACCACAAACAGAACGTTGTTACGCACAAGATACCATAGTTTGGCCATGAAATTCCGTATGATACGCCGATGGTTTTGTGGCTTCACTTCTGTCTCTGGAAGCTGAGACCAGAACATAAACATGTAAGCATCGATTGCTAAACGGGGAGGACGGTTATATTTTGCAACGAATCTGGCGAGAAAGACGGGGAACGGGATTCTGGGATCGCAAGCCGAGCTTATGATGGGCCAAAGGTCGGCGATGCCCATGGCATGTGGATCAGGGCGATAAGATGAGAATTGCCTAAAAGGGTATGTAGGTGTAGGAAAAATATATAGCAAACAAATTTTAGTGAAAGACCCGAAAAGCCATGTCAATGGAAATTGGAGGGAAGAGGATATCTAGATGAATTTAGAGTATAATAATTGTCACTATTAACGAATAGATGGATTTTTGGATTAATTGATGAAATTTGTCGAATGGGCGAAATGCTTGAATTGCACATTATCTCAAAGAAATCATAAACTTGTCTGGTTTTCCAGAGCACCCTTTACTAGCAGAATACTACGTCCCCACTGAAAATAATTCTTCAAAACTAGAATTCTAGAAACTATAATTACTCAAGAAAAGCTTAGGTCATCATATAGTTCCTAGTTATCGACGAGTTTAGCAATTTCACATTACGAGCAGTTTTTCAGTGCGGGCGACTGGGCGTATTGTCAGCTCAACAGTGCGGCCAGACTGTTCTTTAGAGCTTAATATGCAACAGAAACCGCTAGGGATATACACGGTTACAAGCGAACTTTGAGAATCAAGGTTTTGAAAAGGTTACAAACTTTTGAGGAATTGGTCAAAGGTTTAAGTCTCGGGTTACGATACCATGGGAGATCAACGTCCAGAGATACATAACCAGTCACAGAGCAAGATGAGAAGACCATGCAAGACGTCTAACAGAGAAAATATTATGTGAGCCCTTTCGGTGAAACGAAGGTCTCTAAAATGAGGTAACACATAAGATATGTATACTCTTATTTTAGTTTATTTTTATTTTTTTTTAGACTTAGCTACGTTTATTATTTTCTCATCTTATCAAGAAACCGGAGTACTTAGTGCGGGAGTGCACCTAGCAACCGCCAACAACCTCCACCTACCATGATACAAGATAGGATTGGGCAGCTAGTATGCGGTGGATTCCAAGGAACAGCCGTAACACCGCAGGCGTACGAGCTCATCACCAAATACAGAATTCTGACAATGATTCTCTCGAGGCGAAATGCCGAATCTGCTGAGCAGATGGCGCGACTCATCAGAGATCTTCAGCGCATAGCGCTAGAGCACGCAGAGTACAAGTATCCTCTTCTTCTAGCGATCGATGAAGAAGGTGGGATGCTCAACACTCTCTTTGATCCCCAGACTCTTACACAGTTTCCGGGGGCAATGGCACTCTCTGCCTCTGGCGACACCGAACTTGTGTACGAGGTGTCCAAGGCTTTGGCACGGGAATTACGATATATTGGGTTCCTGGTGATCTTGGGCCCTGTTCTTGATGTCGTCACCAAAATGTCGCTGCAGTTGGTACTGGTACGGGCATTTGGTTCCACGGTGGAGGAAGTGACTAGATACGGTCTGGCGTGTGCGCGTGGCCTAAGAGACGGGGGTCTTATCACCGTGGGAAAGCATTTCCCAGGAATTGGAAATGCAAGTGTTGACTCGCTACTTGAGCTCCCGATGCTAGCTGACTCTTTGGATCAGGTCCGTACATGTAATACGGTACCATTCGCTGAACTAATTCGGGCCAATTTGTTGGATGGTATAAGTGCCGCCGGGTGCGGTGTTCCTGCCATTTCACCAGATGAGACCCATGCATGTCTACTGCCAATACTACTTACTCAGGTTTTACGTGAAGATTTGGGGTTCCAGGGCTTTGTCATAAGCGAGTGCTTAGAAATGGATGCATTGTATCATCTGATCGGACTCGGTCAAGGTGCGGTGTTGGCAGTAGACGCAGGCTGCGATTTGGTCATGGCATGCCATGACTTTAAGCGTCAAGTAGAGGCGATTGAGTCCATTGCAAAGGCGTTAGCAAATGGTATGCTTCATGAGCGTACTATTGGAGCATCCTTAGATCGCCTTGAGGCAGTGCAAAAACGTGTCGCGCAATGGGAGGATATATTTCCTGGTCTTGTACCTCTGCAGGCACCACCGCTCGTACCATTTCGCCTTAGGTACCCTGAAGAATGGGCACAGCATCAGGAACTTGCTCGTCGTGCATATCGTCTGTCGATCACACTTGTGCGTGACTTTGAAGACGCCCTCCCACTCACAAAATGGATTCCAAACGATTCTATTCCTGATAAAGGAAACTCGTCAACAGAAGCAAATGGTGCTGGTAACTCATTGACCTCATACTCTAAATCTGCGTCGCCTACAAAAGGAACCACGAATCCTTCAATCCTTGTACTCACTCCTCTTCTCAATCCAGTATACCCACGTAAGGGTGCTCGTTCGTCTGGAGTTTATACTGGCGAGGAGGTTTTTCAATCGTTTGGTGAAAGGTTAGCACTGCATCCAAAAAGCAAGTTTAATGTTCTTCACACTACATACACCGCAAACGGACTCTCTGCCTTACATGAACTGCTTGTGGAAAATGCAAAGGTAGTGATTGTGGTGACCTCTGAGGCTCAGCGAAATATGTACCAACTGGCCATTGTAAAATACCTATCAATGCTTTGCGGAGCTGCTCCGCAATCTCTTTCACGTGGACACACCTCTAGACCTCAAAGAACGACGGACGGGACTGCTCTGTTGGCCAAGCCTCTCATACTTGTGGCGACACTGAGCCCATACGATTTCTTTTATAATAAGGCTATTGGTTCTGCCTACTTGTGCTGCTATGACTATACTGAGAGTGCACTTGATCAGGTAGTTGGAGCGCTCATGGGCGACTTTGTGGCACTGGGCGTAGTTCCAGGCGAGAAGAAATTCCATCGCAATAAAAAGCGTACAGCGCTGTCTTCTTTGCTGGCACCTGGCGCTTCTAAGCTACGGCGGGCCACTGCTCCCAAACGTCGATGGTTGGTGGATGAATTTGATGCAAACCGTGACTGGCGTGGCCTACTCTCATTAGCCAAGGCATCAATGCCCTCCGGATCAGAAAAGTACTTTCGCTGTGTGCTCCAGCTTTTGCATTCCCATTCAGATACACAAAAGCACTTTATTGTGCGTAACTCCTCACTTAACATTCTTTACGGAGCAATTTTTACCTGGGTAGAAAGGGTACAAACTACTGATTCTGCTGATGAATACAAAATTGGAAAAATCTTGTACGTATTAGTGGACCGTACGAAACGTTTACAACTGATTGGCAGAAACTTGCATGCTCGTGCCGTACGTTATCTATTTAAAGAACAGGGTTGTAAGTCAGTGCAGCTAGGATCAAGATTTCCCTTGATCGGATTCCAAGATGAGGCATCATTATCATCAGACGCAAGTACACTATCATTCCTTAATATTACCGGATGGAACATTGACGAACCAAAATCTCTGCCTAAGCTTAATGTAATGATTTTGAACAACCTTGGCGAATGGTCCGTTCCCCGCAAAATCTTCCGAGAGTTGACTATTGTTGGTGTCCGTTTTGACATGTGTCTGGATCCAGAGAAGCTTGATACACTTATAGGGTCCTCGAATGAAAGCGATACCAAATCACCGCATTTAACAGACCATCATGTTGCATATTTGTACAAGAATGCCATTGCCCATATGTCTAGCTCATCGCCTCACGAAGTCAAGATCATAATTGCCTTGGAACCAGCAAACCAGAGCGTGATTGGCAGTATTGTTCTCTTCACCAATAAGAGTCTCCTTGCACGCTTCTACCCCTTCATGGAAAATCACGCAACTGACGAAAGAAAGTTTGTTGGCGGAATTATTTGTCCTGTTGTTGACTCGTCGTACTCAAATCTCACCGAGATATTGAAATTCGGTCTCATTTGCTCTGCCGTCACTTACTTACGATCCAATTTCGGTGAAGAACCTGGAGCACGCATGGACAGGTGCATGATGATGGATGTGGCTAATGACAAATCCTACGCAGGTGTACAAGACATTGGTTTTGAGAAATGGAAAGATTACCGCGATTGCTATGATATGGTCACTGACGTTAAGATGATGTGCGGCGATGCTTCATAGAGTTGAGATGATGTCTCCATATGCATATGCGCGGGGCATGATGAAGCTGTACCATAGTTAATAAAGATTTATTCAGCACGACATGAAATTTCCTCACTCGAGTTTCAGGTCCTTCCTGATTTGGCGCTATTGTGTAGGCATTTCAACGCCATTTAGGAAAGAAAAATGGAGCCATGAGATTAGCAACGATTATATGTAGCATGTGCGTTCATATGAAATCTGGCCAATTCGATTGCCCGCGTTTACTCCACAAAACACAGATATGCAGGAAACAGGACATCTGTAAGGTCACGCGGGTGATAACGCTTGGCTAGATAATCAGTATGTATGATAACCCGAACAAGGAAGAAATAGGAACACGGATGAAAGTGAATTTCTGCAGCCAAGTTTAGGTTCATAGGGGAACTATGTCCGCTTAACCATTAATGAGCGGTATGACGTTAAAAAAAACCTCCGGGATAGTAGAGATGGAACAATTCCAAATATCTCCGGGAGGCATCGCATGCATTATGGGGGAGAGGTACCACTATGTGCAGGACATTTCCATTAGCCCGGGGTTCTGGGCTTAGAAAGAAAGATTCCGATTTTATCCTGTTCGATTCCGAGTCTTTCCTAACGATACATGCGCATTCTACCCCAGTTTCCAGTTCCATTGTCCCGGGGTAGAACCAGCTGACAAGCCTCCGGTCCCCCGGAGGAAGTTTCTGGGGTATGATATAAATAGTCGTTGATAATCTCTAGTAAAGAATTTTTCATTAATCCAAACCCTCCAAACAAAAATCATCATGGTTCCTCCAGTCGCTGTCGAATCTTCTTTGAATTTCAACCACCCAAACATCAAGGTCACCCAAGATCCATTGGTGCAACAATTGTCTCTTAACAAGGATGTTCTCCTCAGACACAATGCTCCACCACCAACTTTGTACGAAGATGGTTTATTGGAAAAGGGAACCACCATTTCTTCCACCGGTGCCTTGATGGCCTACTCCGGTGAAAAGACTGGTAGATCTCCAAAGGACAAGAGAATTGTCGATGAAGAGACCTCTTCCCACAACATTTGGTGGGGACCTGTCAACAAACAAGTTGACGAATTGACCTGGAAGATCTCCAGATCCAGAGCCTTGGACTACTTGAGAACCAGAGAGAAGTTGTTTGTCGTCGATGCTTTTGCCGGTTGGGACCCAAGATACAGAATCAAGGTCAGAGTTATCTGTGCCAGAGCTTACCACGCCTTGTTCATGACCAACATGTTGATCAGACCAACCAAGGAAGAGCTTGAGGACTTTGGTGAGCCAGACTTCACCATCTACAATGCTGGCCAATTCCCAGCTAACATTCACACCAAGGGTATGACCTCGTCCACATCTGTCGAGATCAACTTCAAGGCCATGGAAATGGTCATTTTGGGTACTGAGTACGCTGGTGAAATGAAGAAGGGTATCTTCACTGTTATGTTCTACTTGATGCCAATTAAGCACAAGGTTTTGACTTTGCACTCTTCTTGTAACCAGGGTGTTGATAAAGGTGATGTTACTTTGTTCTTTGGTTTGTCTGGTACCGGTAAGACCACTTTGTCTGCTGACCCAAAGAGAAAGTTGATCGGTGACGACGAGCACTGTTGGTCTGACAACGGTGTCTTCAACATTGAAGGTGGTTGTTACGCCAAGTGTCTTGACTTGAGTGCCGAGAAGGAGCCAGAGATTTTCAACTCGATCAGATTTGGTGCAATCTTGGAGAATGTTGTCTACGACCCAATCACCAAGGTTGTCGACTACGCTGACTCTTCTATCACCGAAAACACCAGATGTGCATACCCAATTGACTTTATCCCATCTGCCAAAATCCCATGTTTGGCTGACACACACCCAACAAACATCATCTTGTTGACCTGTGACGCTTCTGGTGTTTTGCCTCCAGTTTCTAAGTTGAGCAATGCTCAAGTCATGTACCACTTTATCTCTGGTTACACCTCCAAAATGGCTGGTACTGAGGAAGGTGTTACCGAGCCACAAGCCACCTTCTCAGCTTGTTTCGGTCAACCATTCTTGGTTTTGCACCCAATGAAGTACGCTCAACAATTGTCTGACAAGATCACCCAACACAAGTCTAACGCATGGTTGTTGAACACCGGTTGGGTCGGAGCTTCTGCCGCTAGAGGTGGTAAGAGATGTTCTTTGAAATACACCAGAGCCATCTTGGATGCTATTCACAGTGGTGAATTGGCCAAGGCTGAGTACGAGACCTTCCCAACCTTTAACTTGAGCATTCCAAAGAGCTGCCCAGGCGTTCCATCTGAGATTTTGAACCCAACCAAGGCTTGGACTGAAGGTGAGGGTTCCTTTGTTAAGGAAGTGAACTCTCTTGCTTCTAAGTTCGCTGAGAACTTCTTGAAGTACGCCGACCAATCTACCAGTGAGGTCAAGGCTGCTGGCCCAGAGCTCTAAGCTAATAAGTACATTTGGGATATGGGAGTATATATTGACTACGAATAAATTATTATCTACTGGAAGTGAAATAAGCATGTAAACACGACTGGAGCCTAACAATGGAAGTGAGACTAGTCTGCGAAATTTATGAGGTACGGCTACCTCGAAAGACACTGACTACAAACTCAATAGAGAGAACGACATTTAACGAATGTGGTTGACAAAACCCCGTTTCTCATTTACATGCCGGCCACCAGATTCGGTTTTCCATATTCCAAAAGACACAGAAAATTTCTACTCGTTACAGTCAATTCTGACGGTGAACACCAGGGCGTTGGTTAGGAACCCGCCGCGTCCTATTATTATGATTGCAAATGTTGACGGTTATTATGGCGAGGCGTCAGATGCAGAAACCCGTCGCGACCTCGGGTGCTTGTAATTGTTGGTTGTTTCTAACGTGAATGCATTTAACCGTAAGCCTTCAAATCGATTGGGTTATCGTATAATCGAATGTCTATGGCACAATTGATGGTTCCGGTACCTGACTTGTCAAGGTGCCGAATTGGGTTGAGCTATCGCAATTGTCAGCATAAAATGAGATGCAACTGGGAATGTGTCGCAGTCTAAGGTGCGACGCTGCATTGTCTAATAATGACAGGGCCTTCTTTAGAGCCGAGGCCGAAATGTGTTACTAAACAGATGGGCAATTGAGCACAAATTATCGTCGTCTCAATCACATAGAGACCCTTTGTTCTTAATTAAGAAACAGGCATTATTATGGGAATGCCAGTGAGAGGTGAAGCCTACTTAGATAGGTGGCTGCCCACCATAGAAACAAGCCGGCTAAAGCGTAAAAGCAAAAATAGGAGAAGAAATTAGAAATGCATACTAAGGACGTGATTGAAGCTCTCCTGGTTGTTCCTTGGTATGTCTCCATTGGCACCATCATCATCGTTTGGATTCTGTTGAAACGCTTAAGAGAGTACATTGCGTTCAAACGGTCAGGAGCTGCAACAGTTCCATACGGCACTGACGGTTTTTTAGGATTTAAAATTGTGTATGAAATGCTCCAGAGCAGAAAGATTGGCCGGATGCCTGATTTTCTACATGAGAAATTTGCAATCACTGGCGTTGACACTGGAGGGTTGAGAGTCGCAGGCGTGAACGCCATCACCACAAGAGACCCTGAAAATATCAAGGCTATTCTTGCAACCCAATTTAATGAGTTTGCTTTAGGCCATCGTCTTAAATATATTGACGTGACTTTGGGCCAGGGAATCTTCACTCTTGACGGCCATGGCTGGAAAGAGTCCAGAGCCATGTTGAGACCCCAATTTGCCAGAGAACAGGTTGCACATGTTCAGTCGTTGGAGCAACACGTCCAGTCTTTAATTAGACGAATCCGTAAGCATGGGGACCAGAAATTCGATATCCAACCTTTATTCTACAAGCTCAGTATTGACAGTGGAACTGAGTTCTTGTTTGGTGATTCTTGCAAAGCTCTTGATGACGACCTTGACACATCGATTCCAAACGATGGGTTAGACCCAGAAACTAGGAAAACTTTTGCCGAATCATTTGATTATACGCAAACGATGTTGTTCAAAAGACTCGCCTATCAGAAGTTGTACTTCCTTATAGACAACCCTCGGTTCCGCCAAACGAACAAAACGTTGCACAAATTCACTGATTTCTTTGTCAACAAGGCTTTGGAAGCCAGCCCCGAGGAAATTGAGAAGTTGTCTCGTGGTGGTTATGTGTTCTTATACGAGATGGTAAAACATACCCGGAATCCCAAAGTATTGAGAGATCAATGCTTGAACGTTTTGCTTGCTGCCAGAGATACTACTGCTGGTTTGTTATCATTCCTTTTCTTCGAATTGGCCCGTAACCCACAAATCTTTCAGAAATTGAGGGACGAAATTGAGGACCACTTTGGTGTCGGAGAAGACGTTGACATATCTAAGCTTGGGTTTGAATCTTTGAAAAAATGTGTCTACTTAAAAGCAGTGTTGAATGAGACTCTTCGTATGTATCCTTCGATTCCTTCCAATTTCCGTGTCGCCTTGAAAGATACTACTCTTCCTACTGGAGGCGGCCCTGACCGCAAACAACCAATCTTCGTTGCAAAGGGTACCATGTGTATCTACAAAGTGTATTCCATGCACAGGAATGCTCGCCATTATGGCAAGGATTGTGAGGAGTTTAGACCAGAGCGGTGGTTTGAGCCAAGTACTAGGAAATTGGGTTGGGCGTTTCTTCCTTTCAATGGCGGACCACGTATTTGCTTGGGCCAACAATTTGCGTTAACAGAGACGTCATATGTGATTGTCCGTCTTTTACAAACGTTTGCCCACATATCGTCTTTTGATACTGAGTACCCTCCTCCAAAGACTACGCACTTAACCATGTCTCTCTTTAATGGTGCGAACATTGCCCTTTACTAAGTATATGCCTCAGTTTAATTACCACACTAATGTATACGAAGACATTTTGATTCACCTTTATAATGCGTAAAAGTTGCAGATCCTCAAAGCCAAATTTGTGGGTTTATCTACAAAATAAAAGAAAAAAAGACCCATGTCGGTGGCTCATATATATGCCAATCCACCCAAACATAACACCAGTGCCTCCCGCTCAATGTAAAGCATCCACAACAAATTTTTTGAACATCACCAGCTCCAAATCAGCTTGTCTCCTCAATGGCCTCAACTTCCGACTCTCTCAATTGGGACATTGCGTTGTTCGAGGAGTTCTATAACACCATCAAATTTCTGTCTACTCCTTTGGATGAAATTTATGCAGAAATCGGCGCAGATTTAAGGGCTATTCTTGCGGTGCCAGCTAGGAATCAAAACAGCAGATCCGCTCTAGCTGCCGCTGAAACAGGGAAACCTGTTAAATTCCCCAGTGGAGGTGAATACAAATTGAATGGCCTTTTTGTGGCTGCTGCAAACACGCTTTCTGTTGAGTTAGACTTGGATGAACTCATTAGTGCAGAACTTCTTCAGAATGCTGGCACCGCCTTTTCTAGCAGCTTCGACCTTGTTGATGCGGGTAGATTGGCTTTCATGCAAAGGTACGAGTACATTTTGAACATCTTAGGTCATGTTATTTCCTCACATAAATTGCCTACCCTTGTTCCTCTGAATCCCGGTGCAACTGTTCTTTCTTCTGTTCTTCTAAGCTTTAAGAAAATCTACAGCTTGTTACTGACTCAAAATGACCTTATATCCACCCAGAAGGCAACTGGTGACTTAAACGATCTTCAATTCGTCAACAAGGTAATCTACATTAAGGGAACGCTCTTCGATATACATCAGTTATTGGGCCAAGTATTGTTTTCTTTGGTTGATACTCATATCGATGAGCTTGGGAACTGGAAGACACTTTCGACACTTTTGAACCATATCACCGAAACAATTCAAGACGATTCTGACATTCTCTTAATGCATTACATCCCCACTTTGATGAGAATTGTGAGCTTGTCTGATATTGCTGATAGTGAAGTGGAGACTTTTCACAAGAATTTCTCGTCGTCTCTTTCCACTGATTATCCTAAAATTATTGAGAACGACTCAGTCAACTTAAGCAATTCTTCCGTAAGATCATATGTCTTGGTCCTTCAGTTGATGTTTTTTATTGCATTCATTCCATGGTGCAAAGAGCAAGAAAGTCGTACTAAAAAGTACGATTTTGAGAAAGATATTCTTAAATATGTTGAGTGGCTTCTAAGCTGCGGCACTATGGAACAAATTCTTTGCTACGCGGCCGAAACAGCTAAGCAAGAAACCAAAGTTGTCTACGAACAAAGTAATGTTTATGAATTTAGACCGTTGCTTCAAAGAAACTTTCCGGAAATGAAACCAGTCAAATTCATATATCCTGGTAATGAGGAGCTTCTACAGAATTTAAAATTACACCCAGAACTTGTCAATTTGTCAAGATTATGCCATTATCAATCCTTCATCATCTCTGACAGTATCAAGGACGGTTTGTGGGCCCCATACTTGCATTTGTTCTTTAGCAATTTCATTAACCACGCAGCGATTGTTCTTACTCTGCTCCGGGACAATGAGGAGGATTTCTTGCTTTATTCTGCCAACAGGAAACAATTGGAACTCGAATCAGGCGACAAACAAGACGGATCCCTGATTAGTAGCGCAAGCGATTCGTTCGATATTGCCAAAAAGACAAATGAAAAATCCGTCGTTGATTCTGACAGTTTAGACCTTGACGACATTGCCACAAGAGCAGAGTTAGAACGTTTCTACCTCGCATGTACCTTCACATACACAAACAGACCACGTATTTGTGAAGCTTTTTGGGAAGGTGATGACCAAAATGTTATTGGTTTCATAAATTGGGGATTGGCTAATAATACGTCACCATTAATTACTGCTACGTTTTGTTTACTTTTAGGAAGTTTAACTTATAGTGGCGAAACCGCTAGTGCCAAAGTGTGGGATATTCTACTTAACGCACAAGGTGGGAGCCTCAAAAGAAATGATTACTCCAAAATTTCGGTCGATACAA
This sequence comes from Clavispora opuntiae, assembly GCA_030574075.1. Classification (NCBI taxonomy): domain Eukaryota; kingdom Fungi; phylum Ascomycota; class Pichiomycetes; order Serinales; family Metschnikowiaceae; genus Clavispora; species Clavispora opuntiae. The sequence goes on from JAJMEJ010000002.1 coordinate 759,001, forward strand.
TTATTCAATCATTATCGTATTATGTTGATGCATTGACTGAAAATTTGGAGATGGACTTGAATGCTCAACTCAAGCAGAAGCAAAAGAAACAGGAATTCCTTTTCTCTAGTTCTTTCAATGCAAGAAGGGAGACTGATACTAACAAAAGTTTGTCATTCCAGTTGTCTGAGGATTCTGTTGTTTTCATTTCTGGATTTTTTATGCTTGTCTCTTCAATTGTCAAGAATGCGGATAAAAACTCATCGATTTCTGGTAGTCTCAAGCAATCAATCTTCAATTGCTTTCAACCTATCATAGTAAAGTTTTTGAAATTCGACAACTTGATAATATCTGCAAAATCTTATCTGTCCGATGAAAAACTTGTTCCAATATTATTTAATGAAGAAAACAGGACAATTCTCGTTAATTTGATTTTCAATTTGTTGGCTGATTTTGCCCAAGGTGACCAAAGCTTAGAGATCAGATATAAAATATGGAGTATTTTGGATAGATGGATTTCGCATAGTCTTCAAGATACAGAGAACATGAGCAACTCTACACCTGAAAGGACACGCTATACTGGTGTTTCATTATCGTCATCATCATCACTTTCATCTGCGAAGAATGATTTCAACAAATTAAAACTCATTCATCGTGGCATTAGCATGAAGCAAGGATTCCAAATGAGATTGAAGAACCTTTCCGAGGTGACAAACTTTGTTAGACTAATGAAGAGTTTATTGACTCCTTTGGCTTCCAGATCCTCTGAGAGTATCACCTTACTATATCCATGCGACTTGGGATCTGGCTATAGATACAAGAACCAGATCGGAATCTGGCCATATTTGGAGTATTTGATCGTTGAAGTGTTCGCCCAGTCGAAAAAACTCAAACAGGAGTCGAAGAAAGTGATTTTACAGAGCATGATCCTTGAGATCTTGCAAGCGTCTTTAAACGACATTGATTGGCCATTTGTCAATAATATTGCTCCCGGAATTATGGTTGAATTTTCTGACAATTTGGAAAACTTTGCGTCATCTTGTCTCGAATCTGGCGATCCAACTACTTTGACGTACGTCAATTTTGTCAAGTTGCACCATTCGCTCGCTGTCATGAATTACTTGTTTGATGAAAAAGCATATTCGACCTTATTAGATGTCATAAACATTGGTGCAGAGGCGATTGAAGTACACCCAGAATACAGACATCCTGTCACCATTGCATTATATGTTTTCGATTCCATTTTGAATTTGCAAGACACGTTTGTCAACTATTTGCTTCCTTTGTTAACTGCCAAAGAAACTGAGCATAGTGGAAATACTATCATGGGATATGGAACCAGTTTGAGCTTAGCATTAACTACAACGAAGACGCTATTTGATAACATCTATTATCCTTCAAATTTAGGAGTGAATGGCGTGTCATCCTTTTATGAAATTCTATTGTACAATATTCCAAGTATCGTGCATGTTTCTCTATTTGTTGGAAATTCAGATGCTCATATTGCGAAATCTGCACTTCAAATTCTCAGCAAGATCTCAGCATCCTCCCTTTTCGTCTCCAAATCAAGAAATGCTCATCTATTACTCAGAAACAGATTGTTGAACATCTTCGAGAGTATCGATGAATCTAACAAGATCCAATATGGTTTCAAGCAACAAATGGAGAAAGTAACGGAGTCATTAGAGATCAAGTTCATGATTTTAACATATTTAAAATCCAACTTGCTGGACCTTCCAGAGTACTCTATTCCACACTTCTTACTTGGTTTCGAACTTGTAGCAGGTCAACTTACAATCCCAACTGCGGAACAATCCAGCACCATGTTTCTGACATTAGTTGATTTATTGATTTGCTCATTGGATTTGATTTCTGAGTTTGATTACAGCAAAGGATACAACCACCAAATCGACATTGGACCAGCAAAATTGTCTTCCATGATAATGGAGATTATCGTGAGTTTGTGTCAGAATTCAATCTCTTCCAAAGCTACTTTAGAATATTTGGCTAGGTACGATCTTTTTGCTAAATTGTTGAGTGCTCAACCAAAAATTGATGATGTGACTGTATGGCAAAATGAGAAATTCAATGGAAATGCAAATGAAAGCAACAATCGCTTCATATATGATCGTATCAGTTGTGACACATTCTTTTACTTTATCAAGTATAGAATCGCTGCTCTTCAATACTTGTCATGCGAGTTTCATGCTTCTGTATCAGCAAATAAGAGGAGCTATTACATTGGACTCTTACTCGATGGATCCGAATTCTTGAACGGTATTCCCAAAGTTTTGAGCTTTTTGGACGTTTTGAACTTTCAGTTTTATAACGTTGATGACTCCCAGGTGGAAGAACTAAGGAGAAAGTTCCGCTTAGGAGCGCTAGCAGATGAGATCACAAGAAAGACAGACGTGGACACAGTATGTGATGATCTCTTAAGCTCATTAAGCGAATTGAGTTGTAAGATTGCCTCTCAAGGTGTTAGTCCAGAAGAAACCAAGCACGCAATTCGCCAAAACATTGAAACTGAATTTAACGGCGCAAAGAGAGTTTTGATGAAATACGTGAATGTCCAAAAATTGAAAACACTCCAATTACAATCGTTGCATTCTTGGGTTCAAATAATTCAAGTGCTAACAAGCAATGGTGTTACTAACAAGTCCGACTTTATTTTGCGGGTATTTCAAACAATCCTTCCAAAAATAAATAACGAATATTTTGAAAGAGATATTCTGTTTGCAGAAGAGTTGATGTCATTATGTGTATTGCTTTTTAATTCATATGAGGAGGAAGGGCAGTCATCGACTAATTCTGAATTCAACCATCATAGTTTACAAAGGATTTTACCTCTATTCAAAACTTGCATCAACGGTGTTTTGTGTTTGAATTCAACAGCGTCTTTGAGATCTGACTTATACCTTATTCTCAACAAATGCTTGGAAAGAGGATTGAGAAATTCCTCATCAAGGTCCCAACTTTTGAGTCTGTTAAGATCTGTTGATAAAAAGTTTATTGACATCGTTAGCAATGACTCGATATACTCGGAAGGTACTCCCCGGATAACGTCAATCATATTTATGGAGTCGTTGATCCATTTGTCATGTATGGAAAATTCAACTGTCATACTAGATGCATTGACCCGCAATAACTCCTTGTCATTGTTGGTTAGATCGCTCAAAAGAATTGATGAGTTCATGATGTCCAATGGGAAAGATTCCGATAGTAAGAAGGACCCAGGAATTAACGTTGAAACGCTTTTGTACGAACTCACTGCATTCAAGGCTACGCTATATCTATTGATCCGCATTGGACAAACTAGAGCTGGCGCTTCCCTGTTGTTCCTCAATGAAGTCTTTTCTGTTATAGAACAACTGAAGTTCTTGTCTATTGACGCCGATTTGGGTGTCGACTTAATCATCGACTCTTCAAGGGAGCACCATGGCGAAAGTGATGACAATGTGCCCCTCAAATTGGCCCTCGATGTACCAATAGCATTCAGTAATTCGGTCACTTCAACGGATAATGGAAAGCTTGTTTCTTACTACGAATTCTTGGTACCGACTTTCCAATTGATTTCGACTATTCTTTTATCTATGGGATCATCATACAAACCAGCGATTCTTCAGGTTAAGCAGCTAATGACGCATTTTAACCGTTTGATTGTTGGTGTCATGAAAAGAGAAATTCTACTTGAAGATAGACAGTTGGGTGAAACGGACTCATCCGCTTCCACCATTGGCTTAAAAGAGACAATTAATCTCGTGACATTAATCGATGCTGTCGTTGGAGAGAGCAACAATTGAGCCAAGCGACTGCATCTTACTAAGAATTCCCCACTGCATGTCTACTTTTCATACAAGTCTCGGCCAACGGACTGCACATGAACCAAGTTTTGTAATAGAGAATGTATAAAGAGATTCTCGTGTCAGGAACTAGCGAGTTTAAAGTACAAATGGATCTGCGAAGGATAAGATGAACAAGGAAACTTTTCTCGCATTTTTGATGGAGATTTTGGTGGTGCTATAACTCAAGAGTGAGTATCAAGTGTAGAGTGTGTTCCTGCGCCCAAACGTTTATACACACTCTGGTGGCTATACAGGACTTTCAGAATCAGGAAATAAAAAGGTATACTCCATTACGAAACTGGCGTGCTTCAGTCTGATCAGTAAAGCTCGTTCCGCATATACACACGCAAAAACTTGGCTCTGACTTTTACTTCTTGTAGGGTTTGCCAGTTGATTCAGTTAACACGTGGGTGAGGTAACAGAGGTATTACCCACAGGTTCAGAGAGTATAAGAACAGACAAAAAAAGAATGCATATAGACTTAAGAAATAAAATGTAACGTGATTGCAAATGATGACTATGCAATGAATTTGTGGGGACTACGTAGACTAGTATTTGATCAAAAGAAGAAAATAAAACAAAAAAAAAGATGAGAACTTAAAAAAAGAAAAAAAAATACTTGGACGCATGATAGTATACATACGTACTGTGCAGTAGCCTAGCACCCTTTAACAAAGAGGAATCAAAAGAAATGGTTTGCTAAAAAGAAACATTCTGCTTTCCTAAATTAGGCCAAGAAAGCCGCAAGCTAGGATGGCTCAGAAATTATGAGGCTGTGCATTTTACCGAAGCTTTTTTGCTATGAGAGAAGCCGGAAAGAGTCCGTGAAGGTGTGCATAGCCGGCGTACGGTAAACCCCATCAGCGTTTTTCTCTTTAACAATGTGACATGATGTAATGGAGCAGCAATATTTCTGCGGCCACATGCGAAGAAGAGAAAAAAAAAAAATTCTCTCCACAAAAAACATTCACTTCAATAAAATGGCGATGGTGCATATATATAAGGTTTCTCCAGTCCGCTTGGTTTAATTTACCGTTTTTGTCGCATCGAACCGTTTTCCTTGATTTGCACCTTCACTGTTTATTTCTGCACGGCTTGCATTATCGCACTTTCAATCCTTAGATAAGCACACCCTTCTTAATATTGTTCAGTTATTCAAAGCAGCAGTATTATATCAGAAAAGCATTTAGATCACAAAACTAAGAAAACGATCACTTTATTAGAAATTCTCCCTTTTTTCAGACAAAATTAGATAATACTTCATCCGCTATATTATGTCCGACTTGGAAAAGAAAGGTACGGCTGACCCGCTACAGAAGGTAGCTGTTGACTATGGATTCGACGTTGATGGCGATGACCGTAGTAGTTCCAGAGCCTCGGACTCAGAGGTTACTTATGAGCGTCACACAAAGAGAAAATTAGAGATTAGACATATTAATCTTATTGCTATCGGTGGAAGTATCGGTACCGGATTGTTCATCACCATTGGTTCCAGTGGTTTGGTGAATGCCGGGCCTCTTGGTCTTTTATTGGCGTACTGTTTTTGGACGTGTGTCATTTTACTGTTGACGGTTTCGGTGGGTGAAATGGTATGCTACTTGCCGTTAGATTCGCCATTTTTAACTATGGCAGGAAGAGTGGTGGACCCAGCCTTCGAGTGCGCTGCGTCCATCAATTTTTGGCTTATGCAAAGTTTGTATATCCCATTCGAAATTACTGCGGTTAACGGTATGATCCATTTTTGGCGGGACGATTATTCGCCTGCCATTACCTTGTGTATTCAAATTGCAATCTATGCTGCGTTGAATATCTTTGCCGTGAAAGCCTACGGAGAGTCTGAATTTTGGCTCTCTTTAGGTAAGTTGATTTTGTGTATTGGTCTCTTGTTCTTCACCCTCATTACTATGTGTGGTGGAAACCCTAAGCATGATGCCTTTGGTTTCAGAAACTGGCATGCTGAGGGCGGCCCCATTGCTGAGCATATCGCCACAGGCTCAATAGGAAGATTCCAAGGCTTTTTGGCTGGATTGTTCTCGGCCTGTTTTACTGTCGTTTCCGCTGAATATCTTAGTATGACTGCCGGCGAGGCTAAGAACCCAAGACACAACATGGCTCGTGCATTCCGTACAGTCTTGGCCCGTTTGGTTGTGTTCTACATTGGCGGTGCTCTCTCGGTGAGTATTTTGATCGCCTACAACGATCCCGGCTACTTGGAAAAAACTAAGGACACCAGTAATGCTGCATCGTCTCCATATGTTGTTGCCATGCAAAACTTAGGAATCAAGGTTCTTCCCGACATTGTCAATGCCGTCATTGTTACCTCTGCGTTCTCTGCTGGTAACTCCTACACATACTGTTCTTCTAGAGCCCTTTATGCTCTTTCACTCAAAGGGTTTGCTCCTAGATTTTTCAGAAAATGTACCAACGCTGGTGTTCCAATTTACTGTGTTGGTGTCTCTGTCTTGTTCTCGTTATTGTCCTTGATGCAATTAGGAAGTTCAGGTACAAAGGTGTTAAACTATATGGTTTCCTTATGTACGGGCTCGCAGATTCTTAACTATGCATTGATGGGAATCACTTACTTATGCTTCTACAGAGCCTGCAAAGCGCAAGGGATCAACAGAGATGAATTTACTTTCAAATCGTGGTTCCAGCCATACACTGGAATTATCGCCACATGTATTTTATGGATGGTTGTGGGGATTTTGGGTTACACTTGCTTTATGCCTCACCGCTGGTCTGTTGATACTTTCTTGTACAATTACGTCATGTTGTTTGTCACCATTGCCGTCTTCCTCTTCTGGAAGATTTTCAAACGGACAAAGTTCATTAGACCAGAAGATGCCGATCTTAAAACCGGTCTTGAAGAAATCGAACAACATGAATATGAGATTTACGCTGAAAGAGAGGCTGGTGAGAACAAGAAAAGGAACCGCTTTGTTGAGAAAACTTTGGGTTGGATATTATAATCGAAACATTTACATATCGTACTGTGAATATAAAAATTAATCTTTACTTTCTGTATTCCAACCAATGTATTATTAAAAGGGGGTTTTACATGAGTGAGGGTTCTACTCTCATGGTTGTTGGATCCTCGTATCGGATCATGTATTTTGTTTTCATTCGTGTTTGTAGGTTTCTGCTGAAATTCCCTTCCAGGGATCAATCAATGCATCTGTTGCAGAATGTAGATTCAAGCTTTCCAAAGAGCCACTTACTCTGATAACTCACCATGCCTGTAGTTTTCGCTCTTAACCTCATGTTTCTGTCATCAGTGATTAAAATGCAATAACGGAATACCTTAGCTCCTCGGCTATCTAGCATAACTGGGGTTCGACCGTTGATGGTACAGTTTATACCTTTCAACGACTTTTTACTGGCCTCATCAAATTCATTGACAACGTTTAAAATCTTCAGATCAACATTGTTCATCCAGCTGGAATTATTCTCAAATTCGGTGGTTTCATTGATATCGCTGGCTACAGTTCCATCAAATCGTAAAGGCACAATTTCACGAGCCACATACAACTCTCGAATAATGATAACCGAACGTGTGGCTGCATCAGCGATTGTAGCTTCCGCTGACTTTCTTAAAGATCTTAATTCCTGGAATACAATGAGAGGAATCAGAACTTTGAACACCTTGTTACGGACACATTTGAAAATCCTTCCACAGTGTTTCAACCAAATGTTAGTGTCCAAGGTGATGTATGTGAGCGATGTATCCATGCGATCTCCCAAATCACCTTCAAGATGAATCTGGTTATTTACCAAAGAAGGTAATATTTCGGGATTCATCACGTAACCTCCACTATAATGTTCGTTAAAGTCTCTAATGCGGCCTGTCTGCATGTTGTGCTGCAGGTGAAAGAAATTATCTTGATGGTCTGTGTTTTGAAAGATTTGATCATTATGATCGGTAACCATACGTTGCTCGAAATCTTCCTCATCAAATTCTGATGCGCCATGGTCTTCAAAACCATCGTCCTCAGTCATATTTTCACCAGGATACGAACCGTTGTTATGTTTAAAAGAGTTCTCACTCAATTTGAAACACTGTTCGTCTTTCATCTGTGAACTGAGCTGCGCAATACTATTCACATCAATGAGGTTTTCGGGTGCGATAGGTGTCATAAAGTTCACCAGAGAAATACGATCATCCCCAAACATAACTTCATTCACAAACGTGAACAATTCGTTGGCCATGTCGGGTGCTGCTGAAGTGACCAAATAATCGCTTTCTGTTTCACTGTAGACTTTTTGGTCGAACTTGAACCCTTCACCTGTACGAACAAGCCCAAAATCAGAGTTATCAGCAAGAACTCGAGCAAGTAATATGATTCTAACAATTCTTTCGTCATTTGTTTTCTCTTGTTGAGCAGCAACCTTGCTCTTTGAATTTTGGTTAGTGTCATTATTAATGTTGATAACAGGGGATGTGCCGCAAATAGGCAAGTCAAATATACTGTCATCCATAACGCCGGAGGCAGTTGCATCAGGGAAATCCAGTTTTGTTGAAAGTGTGTCAAACCACAAGGTTCCCCAACATTTCCAGACTTCAGGCAAAAACTCATTCTGATTGAAATATTCCATGTAGTCAGGGTTCGATGTGAGGTATTCACAACATAATTTGCTCAAGTCATTGCTGTGGTTGGTGATAGAGAGCAATGTGTTGAGATAATCAATGAGAGAATTCCATGGGAAAAACTTATGGAAAATCCACAAAATCATGTGTTTGGACTTGGGGTACTTATCCATGGCCTTACTGACCGCAATAAGGAAGTACAACCAGACTATGACGTGACAGGTTGAGGCTTGCTTTGGCCCAATCAAGTAATAATTCAATATGCGAAACGACAATTTCATCACAGACTTGTTCATATATGTCAAGCAGTAAAACCAATCTGTGACTGACAACTCTGCTGCAACCAAATATGGACTCTCAACGCCATTTACTCCCACGGCGTTCAAGTCCCTATCATCGTGAATATTATCATCCTGCATGCTTACACTTTTGGATCTGCGTTTGCGTTCCTTTTTGTCCTTACGTTCTTTTAACGCTTCAGGAAGCTGGAATATTTTAGCAAGGGGATTCTTTGGATCACCAAAGCCAATAAAGTGGTTGATGTTTGCGATTGCAAATAAGGAACCTTTGTTGAACCAGAAATTCATCTTCTCGGTGGTGTCAAATGTGTTGGCTAATTGCTCTTGCTCATGTTGCAGTTTGATGTAAATGTCTAATGCTTCTCCCCCAGTCTTCAGGTTTCCTCCAGGATTGCAAAAAGATCTGGTGAAGAAGTTGTATCCATGGGAATCACAACCAAATGTAATCCCGTAACGTGTAACCAAGTCGATTCCATACTGTAATTGCGCATCTTGCATAGTTTCAATATGATTGCCGAAATCATCTGTGTTACTACCATTGGCACCAAGGCTGGAATGTATGCTTAAAAGAACCTTGTGAATCTTTATGAAGTCAATGATTGGTAATTCAAGTAAAGACAAAATGTTCCGCTGTGTACAAATATTTTCAACAACAAGACGAAGGTACTGCTGTGTAGGAACAAATGGGTCTCTGCAAATGACGGATTTGCTGATATTCACGAGAGCATCCAAGTTGTCTTGCTGAACTGTACACATGTGATAGTAAATTTTTCCGTGACCATACATTGTCTTCATGGCAGCCGAGTACCAGTACTCGGCACTGATTTTCCAATCAATGAATCTGGAAGCGTACAATGCAATGGCCATTCTTGATAAGTCTCCTAGTTTCTCACACCACCAGCCTTCCATTTCCAAAGAAGGGTCTGTCAAGTTAGAAACGATGCTGAAGCAGTAAGCGATAAAGCAGGAGTAGATTTCATGTTCCTGGAAAATGCTCATAATATTCTTCAATACCTCTAAAAATCCAACTATACCGTATACCCACATTCTGCGAGGAATCTTGTATAAATCAACAATGTTCTTACCCGTTTTAAACTGAGTGTTATTGGTAGTTGGTTTTAAAGCGGTAATAAGGAAATCGTAATAATTGTTGAGCAAAGTCACATTGTGATGATAAATGGTCCATAAATTATTTGATAGTTCCGTAGTATTTGTTGAAATGGCTGTCTGTGAAGGGAGAGGCGAATCAACAAACTGTTGCTGCAGTTGTTGAGCATGCTGTTGTTGCTGCTGCAATTGCTGCTGCTGATTGTATATCGAGGATGTATACGGTGTGTTGATATTAGCGTAGCTATTCTGGTTGATTTTGATGGTCAAGTCAATGCAGCTTTTCTGGACAACCTCCTCGAAATTGACGATATTCTTATAGGTTTCCTTTAATTTGGTGGCAAGTTGCTGCTCTTCCTCAGACATCATGCGCTGTTGCGAAACCTGACTACTTTGGGTCTGCTGTTGGGAAGGCGTTTCTTGGTGCTGCAGCAGCCGACGTGATTGTGATAATTGTGCTTGGGGCAGTTGTGTCAGCAGTTGGTCCACCAGTTTAGTACCAGTTTGATCAACTGTTGGACTTGATTCGGACAGATCGGAATTATTAGGCACCTGGGGATGATTCATCCCAGGACTGGATGGCACCTCATATGTAGATGGAGTTGGTGTCTTCATAGACATCTGCTGTGCTTGAGGCGCAACGGAACCACTGGCCGGTGTTCCCTTGCGTCCGCTCCGGCGATACGACAGAGCGGCAAACCTAGTTTGGGTCGCACCAGCACCAGAAAGTGTTTGGGAACCTGGAGCATTACTTTGAATACCAAGTGGCATCAACATGGGATTTGGTGTGCGCTTACTTGACGGATTGTTTGCGTAGCCGGACATACTGTTCTGACGCTTTTGTTGAGGGAGGGTAGATGCCAGGTTGGTGAACTGGGGTCCATTCAGATATTGCTGTTCTTGAGGAACTGGGTCAGAAGTTCCAAAATTGGCAACGCTTCTTTGCAACGGACTTTGACTGGATAAAAAGCCAGAGTCTGGGTTGCTGTTCATTGTCTAGAACAACGAACAAGGGCCAATCACTGGATCAAGCAAAAAGAAAGGAAAAAAATACACCACTCAAAGTGAAAGGCAACTTTGGTAAAGGACCAGTGAGTTGTGACAACAAAAGGTAAAATGCAAAAGTGGAAATGGGAAGGTGGTAAAATAAATGAAAACAGTTAGCAAAATGCCTAGGGATAACTGTCAGTCCAGGAGGATTTGGCTAACGCAGGAATGTGATGTGTATCAAAAAGGGAAAATCAAAATGCAATGGTCTGTTCGCAGTAAATTTGGGCGCAGATAATTGATGACTATGGATTGATGGGCGCGAGAGTATGCAAATAAAGGTGAACCGTGACAGATGTCAATTTGGCCCTGTGTCGGTGGCTATGTAGTGGGGGACTGAGAAGAGGGTGAGTCTGAAGAGTGAGAGTGGAGTCAGATCCCTCGGATGGGTCTCGCACGACTGCACGACGAAACTAGAAGGTTCAAAGGCCCAGGAGGATTTTGTTACGGCTGCGAGGGCAGAGAACGTGGCAAGCGAAGCACTTGGGAAAGTTTCGGGCGGAAATAATTCTTACAATGGAACAACCATCACATGGAAGGGGCATGGAATTCCGAAAGTGTTTCTCGGCAACCGACAGTCCGTTCGTCAGATTTGTAAGCGGATACAAAACCTTTTTTGTTCGCGTTAGTAGTGTGATTTATCTCCATTGTAAGGAAAGAGAAAAAATAATAAACTCCGCGTGGCTCACTGACTGCCGGAGCCAACCAGCATTGGACATGCGGAGATGACTAGAAGGACAAGGAGAAAAAAAAAATAGAGAGACGGATTTTGTGGCTGTTTTCAGAAGAACTAATTACTGGATCTGCTTCTTCGGGTGGATTTAAGTCAACTGTGTACGATGCATACGACTGTACCTAACTGTGCACCTCAACTGTGCACCTCAACTGTGCACCTTAACTGTGCACCTTGACTTGCCGCCCTAATGCGCCGCCCTAATGTGCCGCCCTAATGTGCCTTAATGTTACGCCTAATGTTGCGCACCTGTACTGTTTCACACGGACCATTAAAAAGGGCTATAAAAAAAGGCCCAGAGAAATGAAAAAAAAAATCAACTGACGAAATAAGACAAGAAAACGAAATACAGGAAATAAAATAAAACAAATGAGGCAGAAGCAGGAATGAAAGCGTAGGATCCTGGTAAAATGCAATGGTCGCCCCATACTAGAAGTAGGTGCACCATGGGTTTTGGGTAGCCATGCCCACACGTGGAAGACTTTTTCACAAGCGGGCCAAACTTCTGTCTGAGAGCATATCAAATAATACGATTCCCATATAGGCTCTCTTCTTTTAGCAAGCTCGCTCTCATGTGCTGTCCACTATGAACTCATAGGAAGTCTACAAAAGTTCCAATAGATAATGTATTAACATGTAAAGCTAAATAATCAGCACTGGACCAAGCGTAATCACACCGCCATTAGAACGTTGAGTAAACGGAATAATAAACACGGGAATAAAGTAACCACGGCCACAGCCAGCATAACAGCAAGGGGGCTGTCCGATTACTTCAACTTCTTCTTTGGTCTCAATTGGTTAGTGTGGCCACACTTTCTCTTTCTGCAGTTGGTAGCTCTTGGTGGCAATCTAGCGTAACATTTACGGCAGATGGACTTCTCACAGTTGTACTTGGAAGCTAAAGCTTTCAACGATGGCTCAATCATGGCTGTCGATATAGAAGGAAAACTTTGTATGGAAGTGAAAATTGTTTTTTCTGCACCGAGCGAACCAAGGTTTTCTGGTGCACGGGTGTCCTCATGATGGTGCCCTCACTGTTAGCGCTTTGACATCCGCATGCCGGAATGTAGGTCATATAGTCAGTATCACGTGCAATGATAATTATTAGGGCTGTTGCCCTGGTTCTTTAGTATGCAAGAAGCCATTCAGCTTAGCGAAACGAAGAGGTGAATCGAAAATACAGAGCCGTGTCTAAGGAGTTTGGCCAAATATTTTGCTTAATGGTTTCGTTGTTTAAGGATGTAAATACTTTCCATCCGATTCTTGCCGAGGCTACTCGGCCATCACTTGGTAAAGAGTGTGGGGCGCGAATAAGTAGGAGACAATTAATAGGGAAGTGGTTTCATATGGAGTCGCTTCATCACGGCAAATAAAGCAATACCACAAAAAGAACACAAGTATATTGAGCAGGTCTGAATACCTGTTTACGTAAGGATGTAAAAAGACTCCTGTCTACTATTAATCATCCTCTGAAATTAAGTAAATCTCTCGGTCTGGCTGGTTGCGTGGTGCACGGGTGTACCATATCTCTAGTCAACCTAACAGTCCTTTTAATAACTTCTTCGTCAATCAAGCAATGGACCTGAACTCACAGGCGTCTGACAGCCCAGAAAATGTCAGGCTGCAAGAAGAGAGTCCAATGAACCACTCCACTTCTCCTGTGACGAATCCGGTTCAAAGCGACACGCCACAAGAACAGCAAGAAACTCAGTCCTCCCATCCAAATGATGAATCTGCCGGCATTCTGAATCATTCCAATGAGAATGATCAATTAGTCCTTGATCATGAGCATAACACCCAGACGTTCCCTAGTATCAATGAGAGTCATAATACGATGAATGTCCAGATGGAAAAGATGAGCGCTGTGCCAGAACAGGCAACAGACCCAAACACGTCCTTACTCCATCCATCCCTTTCGAATCAGCAATTCACCACGCCCCTGAAGGCACTTCCTTCACTTAAGGATATTGAGCAAATTACCACGCCCAAAAACTTCAGCGTGGCGACGGATCCTGTTCAAGGTGTCCGCAGTTCCCCTGTGGTACAAGTACAACCCGAGCCACTTGGGAATTTGGGTGAGGCTTCTGAAGACGTTTTTGATGGAGCCGCTGATGACACGTTCGCAGAAACGTCTCGGTCTCGGAATCCAAATGTCCCACCTTCTACTTCGGCCTCTGAGGACTTACAAATTGCTGCTACATTTATTGGCACAGAACCTGAAACGTTATTATCGATTGGTGCAGAAGAGTTGTCTAAATTGGCCCAAAGAGCTCGCCAGTATCAAGGTTTGCAATCAGAACTTTCGTTTGTGAAGCTCAACCAAGAACTGATTGGTCTGATCCAGCTGAAAAAGATCGAAACCTTACAGAAGAAAATCCAGAAGTTGCACACTGCGAATGAAAACCTCATGAACCGGAATGAGACTGTGGATTCAGAGATTCAATCCAAGGAAGATATGATCTCTTCCTTACGATCAGAAAATACGATCTTATCAGAGAAGTTATTCAAGTTGGAACTGGAATTACAGGACCATGATAAACAGCATTCGTTAACTATTTCAAACAAGGACAGAGAGCTCTATAATCTTAATGAGTCTTTAAATAAACTCACCCAATCTAATATAGAGCTGGGACAAAAGATCAGTGAATTGACAAGAGACCTTAGTGCAGTCACCAATGAGAAGTTTAGCTTGAAGCTAGAGTTGACAAAGGCGACAAACGAGCTTTCATATGTCAAGAACCAAAAAGAATGGTATGAGCAAGAATTGAAAACTGTTCAAGATAGGCTCACAGCATTGATCAAAAAGCACGAAACTGAATTCTTGAGAGATTCTAATCGCATAAGTTCTCTTTCGTCTCAGAAAGAGAATCTCCAGTCCTTGAAGGACTCCTTACAGAATCAAGTTAATGATCTCCAGTCGAAGCTTGAAAAGGCAAACAGCAGAGTCTCTGAATTAGACACTCAACTCGAAGTTCAAAAGATCAAATTTGCCAAGGAAACTTCATCGAAAGATGACAAACTTGAACTTTTGGATCTCCAATTGAAAGAAAAGGATGAACGCATTCAACAGCTCGAAGAATTTGCTAAGGATCTCAAATCTTCAACAGCACAATCAATTTCCCAATTACAAGAAAGTCTTTCTCAGAAGGAGGAAACCATAATATTGTTAGAGGAAAAGTTGAAGAGAACCGAAGATGCATTGGATGCCGAATTGCATAAGGAAACAGAACTCCCGAAATTAACGCAATCTGCTGAGATGATCATGCAAGCAAATCCTCAAGGTATCTCATTATCTGCACTTTACACAGAGTTTAATCATCTTAAAAAAGAACTCGTATTGGAGAAATCACAAAAGGAAAAACTTGCAGCACAGCTTCAACATTTCATTTCCGAGCTCGAATCAAAGAAGCCAGCAATTGCAAACTATTTGAATCAGATTGAATTCTACGAACAATCTGTTAAAGAGATGTTCCAGAAATTGGATAGTGTCAGAGTTGATAAGCTTGAAAGTGATAAGGAAATCAACAGATTGCGTGTTCGAATCACCACATTTGAGAATGAAGTGTACTCCTTGAGACAATTGTCGAAGGATCTTGGAAGACAATTGTGCTACTATTTGATCCATTCAAAGATCAGAGAAGGCAATGATGACCCATTGAGTGCAGCTGAAAAGAAGTCTATTGAGCAAATTTTAGCCAAGAGTGGAAACAAGGACTCCGTTATGGAAACAGATACTGATCGTTTAATTACCGAAAGGCTTCTTGGATTTGCTAATATCATTGAATTACAGAAAAAGAACGAGGAATTGCTCGTGGCTGTTAGACTGTTCGGTAAGCAATTAGAAGAAAGAGAACTGGAATCTACAGGTTTCGAATCAGCAGCTGTTGAAGAGGCACGTGAAGCAATCTTGACGTTACAAGGAGAATTAGACAGCGTAACTCTCAAACTTGATGCGGTAACTAAAGAAAGAGATTTGTTGAGAAGTCTCGGCAACAGTACTCGGGGTACAGAACTGGGTAATCCAGACGTCAAACTTCTTTCAGACATGAACAGTGATATGAAGTATAAGCTTGAACATAGCGAAAAATCATTACGTGAACTTCAAAAGCAATCTACCGAAAAAATCAAGAGCTTGAGTGATAAACTCACAGAGGCAAAAAATAAAAATGAAGAGCTTCAAATGAAGTTGGCCTCTTTCAAACATTCTGTGGAATTATCTGAAAGCAGACTTGAGAATACTAAGAAACTCTTGGAAAATTCTACGAAGGAGATTGAGCACTTCAAACTGGAGACTGCCTTCTGGAAGGAGCAGGCCTCTAAGCTGGAAGGGTTGTTGGTTAAAAAATCCAACGAGTTGAGAGACGTGGAAAAGAACTTCATCCTTGCAAATGTATCATACAAGAATTTGTCTATGGAAAAAGAATCTTGGGAAACTACACAGCTGACTTTAAGAGAGGAGATTCTGCACTTGAAAGCAGACAAGGAAAACCTCAGTCAGTTTGTATTCAATTTGCAATCGTTGCTAAAAGAGAGGGAAGCTGCAAGTTCAGATTTGTCTCAAAAATTGACACAAAGCATTGAGAACTATCAATCTCTCCAAAACAAGGTATCTGAAAAGGAACAAAGAATTCAAATCCTTTACACTCAATCTGAAATGGCATTGAAGGCACAGAATGCCAAACTTGAGCAAGTGAATGAGTTGAGTCAGAAGTTGTTAGATACCAGAGGAAAGTTAAATGAAAAGCAGGTATTGATTGAGAAACTCGAACAACAACTATCGGAGCAGTCTAGGCAATCTCACCGTGTGGCAAGGGCCTCCGAGAAGACCTTCTCTGTACAAGGAGATGATGATAGAAAGATTCTGAAAGAAGAATATGAAGGCTTAAGAAACGACTTAAAAGAAGCTGAATCTCAAGTTATTGAGTTTAGCAATATTGCGAAGGCCGCTGAAGACGCATTAATGAAAGCCACAGAAGCGTATGATAAGTATAAACTCGATGCTGATGAGAAGTATAGTATTCTTCTTCGTGAGAAGATTGGCCTCGAGCAAGAAGTTGAGAGTCAGAAACAACAAATCCATCATCTTCAACTGGATCTTGCAACCTCGGAAGCTAAGTTTTCCACCGAAATCGACGATTTGAAATCAAAGGTCCATGACTATTCACTTAAGGCTGGCTCATACGATGAACTTCGTAAAGATTACGAAAGTAAGCTTGAGCATATCACAAGTGATTTACAGTATCAGATCAAGGTAAATGATGAGCTTCAACACAGATATGAGTCTAAATTGACAGAATTAGATCAATTGAGGGAAGAAAGTACTAAAGATACAGAGAGTACAAATAACTTGAAATCCGAGATTGAAAAGCTCAAGAATGAGCTTGAAATAACTTCTCAGACGTTGGCATCAACTCAGGAAAGCTTGACAGAATACAAGAATGCACATCAACAAGAATTGGAAATGACTCAAATTAAACTTAAGGATCTCCAATACCAATATGATATTGCCTTGAACCAACTTGAGCTTAAAAGCTCTATATCATCGAATACAGAGGAAGAAGGAGAGAATTTGCAAGAGGTTATTGCATTCTTGCGCCGTGAAAAAGACCTGGCTGAGGCAAGAGTATCTACTATTTCTGATGAGAATGTGCGTTTGAATACTCAGCTTGAGAATATTACTGCAGAATTGAATGCATCCAAAGCACAAATTGCTAGACTTCACGGCGTCAAAATGGAGCTTGAGGATGCAACGAAGGACCATTCACGTTTGGTGGAGCAGTTGGAGCAATTGAATATTTTGCGTGAGAGTAACATTACTTTAAGAAATGAAAACAAAGCAACACAACAAAGAGTCAATGAATTGCAAGCCGAAATCGAACGGCTCAAGAGTGTACCCTCTGAGGTTGCCTCAGTCACTGATGTTGAAGTCCATTCCCAAGAACTTGCTCTTCTTAAGGAAGAAAATGGTCGTTTGAAGAACCAATTGAATAACAATGAGGAACTCAAGAATCTTATGCAAAGATTTGAGAATCTTAAGAATGAATTCAAGACCAAACTTCTGGGACACCGGAACAAGAACAAGGAATTGGAGAAACAATTATTGGAAGCGAAAGCATCGCTTGAGGCTAGTCAGACTGCATTGAATGAAGCTAAGAAATCTGCAGAGAACACTACTGCGACTGAAAATGACGAGAAGGCATTGTCGTCATTGAAGGCAGAATTGGAGAAAGCACAGGCAACTATTTCAGCCAACGAGACCAAGTTTTCTGACAATATTAAGCAACTCAAGGCCAACTTTGAAAATGAAAAGACCAAACTTAGGGAAGCATTACAAGCCGAATTTGATACAAAGTTGAAGGCTTCCAGCAAACAAGGCGACAATTCGGACAGTTCCACACTCGAATCTGAAATAAGAGAAAGAGTGGAACAAGAATGGAGAGAAAAGTCTGAGAAGGCCACCAAAGAACTCTCTGATAAATTCGAGAAGGAGATTGAGACTAGGGTTCAAGAGCAAGTTGCGAAGAGGTCTGCGCAGTCTGGTATAAACGCATCAGATGAGAGAACACGTGAAGCTCTCGTAAAGGAATACGAGGAGAAAATCCAGAACATTTTGGCAGAGACAGAAAAGAAGTTGGAGGAGCAGAAAGCTGCTGTTACGAAAGCTGTTGACAAAAAATACGAGTTCAAGCTTCGTGTTCTTAATCGAAAAGTCGAGAAGCTTGAAAAGGAGCAGCAACTAAATGATTCTAAAAAACAGGTGCCTACGAATGGCTTGACAGCCGTAAAAGGGGTGTCCTCTACAAATAAAACCACCACTCCAAATGGATCAATTCCCACAAATGGGTCAACGCCACTAGGGCATCAATTCACTGAAAGTACGTTAAGCGTTTTTCACCCACCTGCAGACAGTTCATCTAATAAGGATGAAAGTACAGGGGCCAAGAGTGTACCTCCTGCCTCTGGACAAGCAAAGGCTAACCCACATCAACAAACCAAGGGCGGCTTTCAACAGAACAAGAATAATAAGAAGAGACCCAACTTCAACCAAACCCAGAATCAGAATCAGAGCAACAAAAGAGCGAAGGAATAAAGGGTTCCAGAGTACTGATAAGAACATGGTTGTGCAGGCAAGTCACCCCATTCTGCAGACACGGAAAAACGTGATGTTCAATGCAGAATTGATCCGTTCGCAATGGTGAAAGCAAAAAAAAAGAAAGAAAAAGGAGAGGAAAGAATAAAAACAGACTCATCAACAGTAAAGAATTTACCTAATTTTGAATATCTATATATTTCTGTAATTTACATAATGACACAGTACCGTTGTATTGGCCCCATTCTCTGCAACTGCGGATCTAAATGCTCTCTATTCGCAGTCTTTGTCAGGTGAGCCGCAGTTCTTGCATAGATCTAATCGCATACCCGTGACTAATTTGCTACCACCACATATATACATCAAACGACGTGCCCCAAATGTCACAAGCAGGAAAAAAATGAATGAGGCGTCTAAAACAGTCGCAGAAGCAAAATCAAGACTTCAAAATGAAGATCGAAGTGACAGTTTGGAGAGCATGGACGTTATGATTAAGAAGGCCCGTACGGTGCATCCGATAGCATTAACGTCCATGTTGTCGGAGACAAAGTTGGCCTCAATGACGATGAGAAGAACATGGTCGGTGCAGAATACTCCCGACGACAGTGGTACTGAATCAGATAACGACAGCGATGACGGCGGGTTACAGGTGAATATGAAGCACCCTTTGGCGTCCCTGTCATCCTCTGCGGATTTCTATCCTGAGGAGAAGAAGCTTATGGAAGAGCCGGAAGAAAAGCCTCAGTCAATTTTCTACCGGCGTGAAAAGTACATTATTGTGATTTTGGGTGGCTTGTCAGGGTTCTGGTCTTCCATCTCGTCTCCAATATATGTGCCTGCGCTTTCGCAGATTGAGCAGGCGTTACATGTGACGGAATCTAAAGTTAATATCACAATTGTGGTGTACTCTATTTTCCAGGGATTGGGTCCAAATGTGTTTGCAAGTCTCGCTGACAGTATCGGGCGGAGGCCGATTGTGTTGTCGTGCCTTTTCATGTACCTATTGGCCAATATTGGTTTGGCGTTGAACTCCAGTTTTGCCGGCTTAGTCGTCCTTCGATGTATCCAGGCGTTTGGTATCTCGTCAACCATTTCGTTAGGAAGTGGAATTGCCAGTGATATTACCAACCGTTCCGAAAGAGCTTCCTTCATCGGCTTAACTACAGGGTTGGCTCTTTTGGGGCAAGCATTCGGTGCCTTCATTGGAGGAATGATTTCATCCGCTTGGGGATGGAGAGCCATCTTTTGGTTTTTGGCAATATGCTCCGGCTTCACTTTTTTAATCATATACTGTTTGCTTCCAGAAACAGCCGTTGCTATTGTCGGTCCTCGGGGAAATATCTTGCCTAAGAAATGGCAGTTCATCTCGGTTGCTCCAATCATGCGTACAAGGGTTTTCGCCAATCGGTTAGCTCCTGAAAAAGATCTTGAATCCGGTTCTGATGAAGAAATCTCTACCCCTGTGAAGAAGAAGGGTCTTCTCGCTATGTTTGGAACTTTGAAGATTTTAAAGTATCCTCAAGTGTTCATGACTTTAACGCCAGCATCTTTGTGCTATGCCTTGTGGTTGATGATGCTTACGTCTCTTTCTCATGAGCTTACGAAAAATTATGGCTTTTCTTTAAGTAAGGTTGCCCTTGCATATATCCCTAGCGGAATTGGTGGTTTGGCTGGCTCAATCACAATAGGAGAAATGCTTGATTGGTCATACAAGAAATATCTGCAAAAGAGCCAGGCCACAGGAAGTAGGTTTTCTGTGTTGCGGTCACGTCTAGTTGTCTCTGTGCTTCCATCCAGTCTTTGTGTTTTTGCATCTCTTGTCTTTGCATGGTCGTTACAATACCATGCTCCTGTGGAATTACCAATTATTGCATCTTGTGTCATTGCATTTGGAGCCATGAATTGGCTTACCATTTCCAGTACTGTGGTGGTGGATTTCAACCCTGCCGAAGCTTCTGGTTCTTGTGCTTGCGTCAACCTTACTCGTTGTTGGTGTGCTGCTTTGTTTGTGGGTGTATTATCGCAAATGGAGCTGATGGGTGTGGGTTGGTGCTATACGTTAATGGCTATACTTTGTGGAGCATCCAGTCTCTGCGTATTATACTTGTATTTAGAAGAGGGGAAATTGTCCGGTTGATGAGAAGTCGTTTGGTTGAGTAATAGATAATAAATACTAATTATTGGGTACCAGTCTGAGTTTATAATGCGTGCACTGTGTCTATTTTCCAGCCATTGATCAGATTTCCAATTGATTTGATTGTCACCTTAGTGTCCTTTTGTCCTGGAACAACCACAATTGCTCCATCAACACAAAACCGGCGCTGCTCCTTGGGAATATCTTCATTGAACGAAAGAACAATCGAACTATCCAGAGCAACTTTGTCGTAAATCACTTTCTTGTTGGACACATGCTTTCCTTCGTCGTATACCTCTTTCATGATATCCATAATGTATGAAGAATTACGCTCGTGAGCAAATGCCACGACAAACAAATTGGAGTCAAAAATATCACCTTGAGGCAGAATCTTGAAAGTAGGTTCGAATTTCTCTGCCGGTGTAACAACGAAGTACGCAAACGGACCTTTATGGGTGTGGCTGCATCCATTTGCGTCAGTAACAGCCACATCTCCATTGTAGTATTGTGGGCGAGATAAGTTTGCCTCTGCTGCAACTCTAAATCGGTCAATGCCTAACTTCCGCATCTCATCTGAGTCGCTGTCTGCTACCAAAGAGGCATGGAAAGCCCACAGAAGAACGACCGTGAATACCATGGAGCTGGGTAGCGCCGATGTCCGTCCATCGTGGTGTAGTAATTTCGTTCCCGAAGGGAAAGACGCCGAGTAAAGCTGAAGGGGACGTACAGACTCGCTAGTGGCTGTAAAAATTCTCTGTACAGCCTCCTTCTCAGATGTGATGCCAGCTGAGAGTGCAAATGAATTGCCCGTACCAGCGGGAATTACCAACACGTTTATAACAGCCGATTGAACTTTGGGAAGGGCATTGAGAAATTCACCCACTGAGGTATCACCTCCAACAATAACTACCGTGATTGCATGATCTTCTTGTGGGAGATTGGCCGAAAACTGCCGGATAGTATTGAAGGCTTCTGTCCCAATATAGGAATGATGTATACCAAGGGCATTGAGGACTGGACGAAGAATCCTGCCGTATACGCCAGACTCCTTTGTACGTAGTACAGCACCAGAGCGTAGCGAGTCTAATATAAAAGTTTTTCCTTGGGAAATCAAGAGGGATTGCTTGTTAATTTGGGGAACATCCTCGCAATTGGCCACCTTTTCTATGGACGCCACACCATCATCAAACGAGACTAGTAATTGATGACTGGGCTCGTAAAACATGATCCAAGTTGCTGGAGCTGTTGTTTCTTTTCTTTCCTTAATGAGGATGCAGCCTTGCAAAGAGTCGGATGGTCTTTTGATGGCCTGTGAAGATCACCACAGTTCGCATACTACCATACAAATTATGTAAGATGCGAATCCGCCACAGAAAAGAGGCAGTTACAGTACAGTACGTAAATCCGCTGGACTAGAGTTGATTCTATTAGGACATTGGCCCGTAGATCTCCCCATGCAAAAGAAGAAAAAAAAAAAATTAAATAAAACAAACCACCAAGTCCATAGACCAATAATATACATTTCTTATACCATTCTGTTCAAAGACTAGCCACCTAGCGCCTGGATCCGTATCCCGACCGACGGTTTCCATCATATTGCTGGCGACTATAACCGGAATTACCAAAGGAACCTGATTGATTTGTGTTGTTACCAAATTGGGAGTTCTGACCATATTGGTTTCCGTATTGGTTTTGGTTACCGTATTGGTTACCGTATTGATTACCGTATTGGTTTTGATTTCGGTATTGGTTGCCATATTGATTTTGATTTCCGTATTGGTTGCCATATTGATTCTGATTTCCGTATTGGTTTTGATTTCCGTATTGGTTACCGTGACTTTGGTTACCATACTGATTTCCATACTGACTTTGGTTACCATACTGATTTCCATACTGGTTTTGGTTACCATACTGATTTCCATACTGGTTTTGATTACCACTCTGATTTCCATACTGGTTTTGATTTCTTTGGAATTGACCTCCATTCTGTCTTCCGCCATTCAGACCGTAATTGCCCCGGTTTGCTCTTTGGTTATCATGTGGTCTGCTTCTGTCTCCCGATTCGTTCGGTGGTCCCATTTCTATCAAAGCTCTGTACCCACCACGACGCATTGAAAACGTGAGGTATTCCTTTGTCCCACTAGGTCCGTTGTTAACATAATTGGACACATTTTGGAAGCGTGGGTTATATCTTTGGCGCCCGAGAATGGCATACTTGTCCAGCTCATCGAGCACCCGTTCGTGAGTAATGTATCCGTTCAATAACATTGATTTCCCTGGATATGTTTTTGGGAAATCGTACCATGTTTGTAAATAGGCATTATTGTCGATATCTGGCATGTCTCCTTCCTTCAATGGGAAAAGCAATTTACCGTCAATAGAGAAAGATGGAATTGCCTTAACCACACCAGCTAAGCCTGTACTATGAGAACCAAACTTGATGGGCTCTTCGTCATCAAATGCCTTAAGAAATGATTGATAGTTCTTGTTTGCGCATGAGATGAACAACTGCGCCTTTTTATTGGTGTTACGTTCACGTTCAGCATCGGTCAATAATGAGTATTTCCCTCTCACTGCAGTGAGAAGTCTGTTCTCGTCAATAAACGGTAATAATGCAATTCCCTGCCAACTCATTTTGGCTCCGTTCATGTCAATCTTGAAGTCTTCCGGATAAAAGTCAATGATCTCACTGTCCGGATCAGACATTAAACCTCTGAATACCTCGGGCAATGTGTGACCAGAAGCAGCAGGCAAAACGGCCATAAGTTGCTCATATGGGTTGAACGGTTCACCTAGTTCAAACTTAATACCTTCCTCGCCAACTATTTCTCTCAAATTCTGGAAATCAGCGGCAAATGGCGCATAATGGTAAGGGTAATACCATTGCCATGACGGACATCCTTGATAGTAATACAACAAGACCCACGAAATTCCTTCCAAGTAAGCCCGGACAACTTTCCTTCGGATGTCTCTGATTTCTTCTGGAGTCTTAGCATGGAACTTGGTAGTGTAATATCTATCCCGGTACCCTGACTCCCAATTTCTGACTTTGTCTTCATCATCATCGTCGTCTTCCGAATCATCCACCTCGCTAGCTGGTCTCTTTTGGGAGGGGGTTTCTGCAGTGGTGGAGTCTGTATCACCTGACTCAGAAGGAGAATCTGTTGGCTCTGGCACTGGTTGACCAGACTTCTCTGCTAAAAGCTTCTTAAGAGCAGCAGCAGCATCTGCGTTGGCCATATTTGCCTTTGTGATAACGTCCCTGTTATGAACAATATCTTTATTTGAGAGCTGGGCAAACCCGTCCACCAACTTACCTGATGTATCCATCAATGGCATGTTTACGTCCGCAAGAACTGGAGCTTTCTCTTTACCTTTAGAGACGTTGGGGAGATATTGGGCACGGAGAGCTTTTTCCTCCGACTGGGCCACTTTGCGTCTTTTGTCATTATTATTATAACGACGCTCATTTTCATGTCTCTTTCTGAAAATTTCGTCCTCCTTAAGTGCTAACGCACCCAATAATTGCTCAACGCCTTCCAAATTGAGCTTTCCGTCACATGTAATATAATCACGAAGTTTAGGAACAACTTGTTTCCAACAATTGACTAAAATGTCGATACCATTATCCCGAACACTCAACGATGGGAAATGAGGTAAGAAATCGTTACCAACGAAGAAACACATGAAAACCCAGTCATCAATTGCCCTTTCCAAATCCCATTGCATCAGCATACGCAAGTTCAATTCCACCTCCAAGTATTCACGTAACACGTTCACGTGAAGCCACAAGAATGGCTTTCGTGCATCTTGCGCCTCGATGGCGTCCTTCTGCTCTTGTGTAATTGTGAGTTGATCGGCCGTACGCATTCGGCTGTTTCCCTGAGCAAAGACATCTTCACGAAGGACACGGAAATGCGGCTCGTGTGTGGCAAGTCCTAAGAAAATAAGATCCGCATCCAACCCGTAAATACAATGGCGAGTGTTAGGATTGTATTCGGGGTCTGACCGTTGAGAACGAATAAAACTCATGAGCTTGTGTTCTCCCTCACCTGGCACGGTTGCGTCACTGATGATCACCTGCAAATCCTTCCAGCCAGGATCTGTGGCTAGTTTGTAGGCTACCCAATACCGAAGAGCAAGAGCCAAGCCATCCATAAACGGAGTACCTGGAGTGATTGCATTGGTATCCCATTTCTTCTTGTCCTTAACTGCCTCGTCAATAAGCTGGCCACGGGCTTCAAACTCTTGTATCTGACGTTCCTTCTCCTCATTAGCTATTTTAGCATCTTGGGCTGCGCGGAATCGGCGTGCCCGTTGCTGGTTCATCTTGGCTCTTGGTGCCACTCCATCAACAGCGATCATCAACACTTTTCGAGGCCTAGCCATCATAAGCACTCTGTCTGTGTACTTAAAAACATCCAAAAACATCTCGTCTTCCGTCTCTGGTGCAGGCTTGTGCTCTGGGTGCGAACATGGGTGGACAATACCGTTCATATCTAAGTAAAGATTGTCCAATTCTCCATTGGGATTTGGATCAGAGTACTGGGGGATTTTTCCAAATTCAGCATCGCCAGCTTCTTCCACCACAGGTGAAATGATTTTAGGATACTTTCGCGAAAGCCACCGGAAAAGTGCTGGAACTCCCATTGAGCTATGAAGATGGTGATGATGATGTGGTGATGGGCTTTTCTTGTGTGTAGGAATCAAATTCTTACCTGGTGGTAATGGTGTATGCAGGTATTCATGATTCTTGAGCTTGTATGTAGCACTATCATGGAACACCGTAACTGTGACATGAAGGTTTACCCACAGGGACTTATACTTTGATCAATTTCATCATTCTAATCAGTACTTACCTCGGCACGTGAGGTCCTTTCGTTTCATTTATTTTGGACGTCGAAGACACGTTTCGGCACCGAGCGTTCGGCACCGAGATTTCGGCTCCGAGCTTTCGGCACCGAATCTTTCAAGATTATCCTGAACTTATATAATAATATATTACGCAAGTTGATGCTGGATCAATAGGCAAAAATTGAACTACTGGCTTATGCAAAAACTATTCTGTTGTTGTTCATTTTGGACATAACATCATTACTCCATACATCTAAGATCATCTGTCACGTGACGTATGCAATCAATGGATTCAGTGCAATAAGGATTGGTTTTGGCAAATCAATTTAAAGTGCATACTTCTGCTACTATTGTTTCGAAAATGTGTTCCAATTATTAACCTATTTCATCAATTTATCGTCGTCACCGTTCTCCTCTTGAGGTTCATTGATATCCTCCACGAATTGATGGGAACCCTTCATTTCCGCGGTGTCATCGTATCTCATAGCACCATCATCATTATAGTGGATCTTATTAAGTTCAGAGTGATCTGGACAAAGTTCGGGACCCTTTCTTCCTATTAAGTACCATGGCAAGTTGAAGATCTCATCCATACTTTCCAAAGAACGACCAGCGACCTCAGGAACAAAGAACCAGGCCCAGAAAAGCGATACAGCTAAGACACCACAGAACAAGAAGAATGCACCATTTGGTTTCATTGCAAGCATCATCTTTGGAAGAGCCTTAGAGTTACCGTATTGGTTGGCAAAGTGCAAAACCATCACTGCAGATTGGGCAAGCGAACGGATGTTCAATGGGAAAATCTCTGACCCCAAAAGATATTGAATAGAGTTAAAACCCATTGTCCAGCCACATCCTGACAAGAAAATGGCAGCTAAGGCGCCCCGAGATGCGCTAGCCTTAGAGCCAGTCAAGTCTCCTGTTTTAGCTGCTTCTGGAACAATGGTCATGAAAATGGCAAAGTAAAGTTCACACACAAGTTGCAAGGTAAGACCCATGTATAATGCGGTTCTTCTTCCCAAAATATCAATGATGAAAAATGCACTGAGGTAAGCAGAAGTAAACTTGACGACGCCCAAAACAGCAGTCATTTTCAACTTGTCTACGCCGGTAACACCAACGACTTGGAACAATTCTGGAGCATAGATGGTGATAGCATTGGCACCTGACCATTGACCTAAAACTTGAGCTGCAGCAGCAATAACAAAAAAACGGTAACGGTTTGCTTTGACCAAGACGAATTCCTTGATTAAAGAAAGGGCAGAGGTTCCGGAAACAGCCTCTCTCTCGACCAAAAGTTGTTCGTTGATATCACTGATCTCTCCAACAATGTATGGATGGTCCTTTGGAAGGTTTCTGATTTTGGACAAATTTGCAATGGCATCGTCAGGACGGTTTACCTTCAATAACCATCTAGGTGATTCAAAACAGAAGACGAAAGACATAATGAGAATAAGACCTGCCATGATAAGTTTCAATGAAGTTGGAATGACCCATTGGTTACGTGACGTGTTGGCAATATGCAAAGCCGTGCCATAGTTGGCAAAGTACAGCAACATAATTCCAAAATAGACAGCACCGGCAAAGATACATCCGCACAATCCTCTGATTTGTCTAGGGGCAACTTCGGACAAGTAAGTTGGGCCGATGGTGGTGGTTTGTCCCACGGCCAAACCTTCAATTAAACGGCCAGCGTATAGTTGACCAACAGAATGGGCGGTTATTTGAATAATGACACCAACGATCCATATTCCACAAACAAAGCGCAACGCTCTGATTCTACCGAGTTTGTCAACTGTGTACATGGCTATGAGCGCACCTCCAACAGCGCCAAGTTGCACCATTGATGTGATATTTGATTTTAAGTTAGCCAAGTCATCTTTTGACTTGGACGTATCGCTGAGACCAAACTGATGTTTGAAAGAAACCTGGGCAACGTTTCCTGAAATGTTTCCTTCATCAAGGCCTCTGGCACATCCCAAAACACCGAAGACAAACACTGTTAGATACAAAGTCCAATTATAAATTTCTTTTGGGGAGTCGTGGTCCTCTACGGTCCATCTGAATTTTCTCTTTGGCTTTTCAGTGACTGGTAGGGCATTCTCGTCAACAAAGACTTGGTTTTTCTCAGCGCTCATTGTGTGTTTTCAAAACTTAGTGCTGAGTGTCCTTTTTTTTCTTTTTGCCTTTCGAGTCAAGGCGTGTGCCATTTATATTACCGCCCATTGCTACATTTTTTTGAGGATTCCGCTCAAGCGACCCCGCAATCTGCTCCCGGGAAATTCGATTGTGAAAGTGCAGTTCATTACTACTTTGGGTCGCGGACTTATTTCGGTGTTCATATATGGCAGTCCGAACAGGTTCTGTCAAACTTATGAGGATGGTTCCTATGGTCTGCGTCGAGCACTTCAAAAAATCCCCAATCAGAACTCTCCTCCAACAGTTCAGCTGTTTTTCCTCGTATGTGCTCTACCAGGCTACACTATGACAATCTGTGGCCGTTACAGGTAAAACCCCTCATTTGATTGTCACCCCGCCGCGACTGACACCCCACTTGACATGAGTGCGTCAAGTTGCAGCATCCACGATCCTAACCGTCCTGTATGTCATTACTTGTTACACTACTTTATTGAGAGAAACGATATACACCTCGCGCGATTGGGGGATTCCATAGTGCTGTGCATTGACTAGGGTGTGCAAAGGTGTCTGTTTTTTGAAGCATTTCATACTGCCTTTTACAACGGTACCTTAGAGTCTCTACGGTTTAGCCAAGACTTCAATCGGAGAATTACTATGACATTTCCGACTGTCAATGTCAAAGATTTTTCTTGGTATTGTGTTTAATAAGCACCTCTGCAATAATTGTTGCATAGCTATTCGTTCTAATGGGATGCACAGACCTGTTCCTATGCAGTATCAACAAACTATTAAAGTTCTCAAGTGGTGCGATTTCATGCGGATTTGGATCAATTCCACCACAGTTATATCCACTAGAGATATACAATTTTCATTCTTAAGCAATGGAAAAATAAAGAATTCGCCCTGGGTGGGTGAATAAAATATCGACAACTGCAGGATTCGAACCTGCGCGGGCAAAGCCCAAAAGATTTCTAATCTTTCTCCTTAACCACTCGGACAAGTTGCCGGACTGTTCGGAAGCATTACCGCATCGAGAACCTGGATCCGATTTTCTGTTCCTGCTATTCACTTTCTCAGTGAGTCACAAAACTCTTTTAAAGTACAGTATCAGATCACTTTCTGTTTCCGCTATTCACTTTCTTAATGTCATAAAACTCTTTTAAAGTACAGTATCAGATCGCTTTCTGTTTCTGCTATTCACTTTCTCAATTAGTCATAACTCTTTTAAATTACCATATCAGATCACTCCCAGGATTCTTAGTAACGTTCTTCGCAGGATGCTTAGTTACGAAGATAACCGCTCGACTGCTTCACTCCTCGCGGGGTGCGTGCGGGGGTCTCCGAAACGGTTTTTTATGAAGCTCCGGGGTGTGTATATGCAGGGTCCTAGGACGTTAGCTGTTCGGGAAGGATACAGATTTAGTTTGGGGAAAACAGCTGTATATTGGAAACTCCGAAAAAGTCCGAGTCTAATGAGGGGATTAGTTTCATTTTTTCTTGGACGTTGAGCTCCCCCGGTTTTCTCCTCGTAGATTCTCATTATCATTTGCACGTGGGGTATACCACAGTAGGATGCCCCGCGCAAGTAAAGACAGGAAAATAACTTCACACACTTGGTGGGGTTGACCATAGTGTTGTCGAATCCTGTTAAAGTTCTTGTCTGTATCATTTCATCGGAGACGCCGAGTTTGCTCATAACTTTTCTCATAATACTGACCTGTTCTATTCAAGTACGGCGGCTCCGAGCCAATGCACACTCTTTTTCATTCAATAATGGGCGTGTGGCGTAGTTGGTAGCGCGTCTGCCTTGCAAGCAGAAGGTCACTGGTTCGATTCCTGTCTCGTCCAAAATATTTATTTTTTTTGCTGGATTTAATCATATGGCTCTAATACTTATTCTGTTTACTATAAAAATGATATAATTATGGGTAAACACATCGGGAAGTAACAAGCCCTCAGAATTTGAATACAACTTTCTGAACTTCACCCTTCTCAAATTTTTTGTAATAGTCACCAGCTTCTTCAATCAGAGGTTGCACGCTAATAAAGCTTTCGAAGTTATGCTTCACTTCTTCGAAAACCTCCAATGCTGGATGAAAAAGTGACCACGAGTTGCACCTGCCAAACGAAATAGTCAAACATTTAGCATAACATTCTAACGCAGTGAATGGTAAATCATCATGCCCCATTCCCACTGAACTAATGAATCCTCCCCGGCGAACGTGATCAAACGCACTTCTAATAGCAGACGTAGCTCCCACAATCTCCAAAACAACATCAAACCCTCTATTATCGGTGAGTTCCTTAGCCACTTTGGATAACTTCCCATCCTCGGTATTGAAGTTGACTGTTGCATCAGCACCAAAGCGACTTGCCTTCTCTAAACGATCTTGGATACCGTCCACTACTACAATGGACTTAAACCCAAAATGTTTCAACACAACCACAGCACATAGACCAACAGGTCCTGATCCAATTTGTAACACATTGAGTTCTTGTGTTGGGATCTTACCACTATAAAAGTCCAATGCCTTCTTCACACCGAAAAATGCCGTAACAAATATGTCAGCCATGAGTGTGTAAAGCGCATCATCCGATGACTTATCCCCTTTTGGTTTTCGAACCAAAGTAGACGCCGCATACGGGACAAGAACATATTCTGCTTGTGCACCTTCTAAACCAGTTTTTCCAAAAGTATTAGTCTTATCGCAAGTCCCTGAAAGTCCATTCTTGCAGTACCAACATTCACCACACTGTATAGTAAAGGTAGAGATTACCTCGTCCCCTACGGCGAGTATTGAGTCATCAATATCGTTACCTTTCTCCACAATGGTTCCAACAAATTCATGGCCCATTGTATGGCCCGCTTCAGCAGGAATATGGCCTCTATAATAGTGGAGATCAGACCCACAAAGACCACTGTAATGGACCTTAACTAAAGCGTCGGTCGAGGACGTCAATTGAGGGATCGGCTTCGTCGCAGTTTCAACAAGAAACGGTTCCCTGAAAACGGCTGCTCTCATTTCTTTCGACATTGGGTGCTTCCGGTAAAGTACGGAAGTGTGGAGTTATTTATCTGTGGGCCAATTGCGGAGTGCGTGGTCACGTGCTGATAAAATGGACTAGAGGATGTGGGTATACTAGGGAACCAGCACGACAAAAAGTAAGGAATCATCATCTTCTATGTATTTCCATGAAACGTGAAACTCACTTGTTTCTTTATTAAGTATCTTCTTATCTCCTGTATGAAGTAGCCCCAATTTGTGCCACCAATTCAATAGATATATTGACGAAATGCATCACCAGTAAATGTCGCCAACGCTATAAAACATCTGAATGGCTTCTCGAACCGGCGTCTAAGTATCGCTGTCAGGAAAACCACAACGTTCAAAGTGACCAACATAGTTAAAAAGGCTAGCAATATAAATATAGACAAGGTAGTTATCGATAGGTATACTGAGCTGTGGGTCTGGAAAAAGGGGTAATATTGATATAAGATATTCGAGAATCGAAACAAGACCGAATCGTCCCGAACTTTGCACACACATCCTGTGCTAGTTGTCGGCAGGCAGTCCCGTCTAATCCTGATTGCTAGGTTGTCTAGAAAAGACTCGAGATATGATTCTCTCTCTGGAAGTCTTTGCATGGACAGAAAGTACTTTGGGTTGCAAAAGATTTCTGCTTTGCGTTGCACTAGACTTGAGTTACGCATGGCGTAAGTATACATCTCGGACCATGGACTATCCGAAAACGTTATAAGCTGGAAACCCATGTTTGCATAAATGGAAAACATCTGAGCAACGGATAACATCGTCATTATAATCCAAATGACCCGTTTCATTAGCCGGACTGCCCAGTCAGTAAGGGCAATGACGTACTGAAACAAATGGAGAGGACGATGCTTTCGCCATAGTAGAATGTAGTTGATCACCGGGAACGGAAACACCCCAAAGACCCACACCAACCTAGCTATCTGTTGTTCATTGCGGCCGGCATTTTGGAGGAGATGTCTTGGTTCAGAAGATTGGGTTGATCTGCGGCGAAGCATCACTGGGTTGTCTAAAGTTCAAGTGGTCGGGGTGTAGGCGCTTGAGAAGGAGGCGCGCGCAACATGTGAGTGTTAGTCCTATGTCTAGTCGAGTGCCATAACCACTAAAGACATTTAGAAGAAAAAAAAAAACCGGAAGACTTTTTGAAGGCTCAAAATAAAGTCACTGTCTATACCGTAACGGCATTCTGGACAGCATCAAAAATATGAGTTGTGCTTTTGTTAGCCAACTACTTCTGCACCTAACTCAAGCCAATCAAAGTCGCCGCACGCCTCCGCCACTTCGTGCGGCACCACGCCGTGGTTTTCGCGGTAAACTTGCATCCAAAGTTGGACCAAGTCAGCGCTCGGGCGAGGAAACTCGGGCAATGTGCGAAGTTGCGGCCGCAATTCGGGCACAATCCCAAACCGACTGCAAACTACAAACCTCACCACAGACGGGTAATAGTTATCAGCCACATAAATATTGTCGCCATGAGCAACCATAGTAGGCGCTAGTGTGTTTCGATCAGAGCCGCACTCAAAGCACAAGTCAAAGAGTTTATCGAGGATCTCTGGTCCGTTTTCATAATGGGGCCAAGGGCGCATTCTTTGATCTTTACATTGGTGGGGCAGGGCACTGTTATCTATAGGTGCCGAAAACAAGTCGACCGTTGAGCGAGCGCGCATCAATAGAAAGCACCACACTGCACGAAGTTCTATTCCACCTGCCAAAAGCGCGGCCCAGATCAATTGGTCGTATTTTTGTGGAAGTGATGGGTTATCAAGTGGCAGAGAAGCAGCCGCTATGGCATATTTCCGAGCAGCCTCGAACATTATGACGCGGTCAAATAATACAATTTCCTCTGCCTTGTCCGTTTCCGGTTGAGGTTGCCCTCTTTTTATGTGACTTCGTTTCTGGTTATTTTTCAGCCAGGATTCTTCACTTGCACCCATTTGTCCGTCAACATTACATTTTGTTTTCTCCGTCGATAGAAATAAAACACTGGACCCGTAATGATGTGCAAGCAAACGGTGTACGTGTCCACATCCAGCGAAAAAAAATGACTGGCGGATTGGTGATCCTGTGCCACTGTCAGCGCTTTGTTGCACCAACACTTCGAGAATCGCATCGAGTTGTGCAGGGGTGCCTCGCCCGCTATGCGCCGCGACCAACGCCATGGTAATACATTCGTACACCAGTACGCCCCGATATCGACAACCAGGACGTGTTCCTTGGAACGCTGTAATGGACTCAATTGCAGCCATGCTGTATACAAAACCCTGTTTGTGATCGTGAGAGAGATATGCCGCTGCTGCACCTGCCTCCTGATGCCTTATTTGGGAAAGCCCATCGCCCTTCAGGGGAGTCGCGAATCGCGCCCGCGCAACTTCGGTGGCCCTGGTGAGTTCATCTGTGGGTCCGCCTTCTCCAACAGCCTCCACCAACAACGCACCGAGGTCATTCATCGCCCTTGGAATATTTTGGGCTCGGCGGATGTCTGTTTCGATCGCAGCTGCCCACAGTTGAGGGTGATAAAACGCACCCGCAGTTCGAAATGGGCCTATCAAGCTCTTGTTCGCTCTCCTAGGACGTTGTGGTCGCTCGTGCGGCCCGCCCTGGATTCCATGTATGGCTGAATGCGTTGCCGCCTCCATTGTAAAACATTGCGCGCCCAGAATCTGGGCGAGTGCTCTGAGGTACAGAAAGCGCAAAGCCGGGTCAACAGTATCTTCTGTGGCGGCAGCTAAAAGCAATGTTGCTTGACTATGGCGGCCGATATCTGCAAGAGCTAAACAAAATTGGAGGAGCAGGCCTCCAGGCCCCTCTAGAACTGTACAGAAAGAATCTACCATGGGTGCAAAGCCCACAATAGGGCAAGTTTTTGTACAGGATATTTGGTAACAAAGCTCACAATACCTAGTCAAAAAAACGGGTAACAATACACGGGAAAGTCCTTCCAATAGTATTGTTCAATCTCCGTCTACAATTAAAGGATCTTGGAGAAATAATAGGGTATATTGGCCTGTATTCTTGCTCTTGTTTGTGTTTCTATTCTGTAATTGTGCGCAACCAAGATCTCCTCGCACTCTATTTCATTTCCCCTCCGATTGCATTTCCGCATAAGATTGCTTTCCCGCGTGATGTTTTTTCCTCCACATCCAACTTCGTGTGCGCCTACGTTTTCTGTCTTCATTATTGTTCTGCAAGTTGAGCGCAAAGTATATTTATCTTTTCTATTTGTGTTTTCTCTCTTTTCAATCTTTGCTAACCGTACCACTTAACGCATGCCTATTCTTTTCACTTTGTCTCAAGACTTCCGAACTCCCTTAGATTGATTCTAAGAAAAGCTCTTCTAAGTTCTGATTCTTCGTTTGAATGCGCCTGTACATAGCACGAAATACTTTGACATATGAGATTGATCGATACATGCCTCTGTCTATGCGAAGGAGGGAAAAAGCAATTCGGTAATCGTTGGGCTTCTAGGTTTTTGAACGGGAATCAATCAGAATTCTTCGATATGTGGACACCTCCTGCTGAATTTTGTCCTAGTTTGGAAACTGCCTTTGTCTTAGATATTTCTGCCCTGTATCTTACCCGGGCGCGCAGCGATTCGTTTACCGTAGCAAGCTCGCCCTCACACATCCTAATTAGGCACAGGCCATACGACTATTGGCCCATTCACAATTCAAATGCCCTGTGCTAACAATCACACCAGCAATAATATGTACTAACACAAAGAAGCGGAATATGTAAAGCTTCTGTAGTCTCTAATAGAAAAACTTCGTGGCGAATGTACTTTTCAGACATTATACCTGCATTATTAAAACAACCTCAACTTTAATTAGCGCGTCCCTTTCAGCTTAGGCGACATGCGGTGGCAGCCGGTGGCTCATGATTGCGCTCAGAATGTGACAGTTTGCGCACCAAATTAAAAATGCATACACACGCGTCGTTGTTCGCAGTTGCTTGCCTGTCTGCCGGATTCTACCATACAACCCCCATTCTGGCGGTCGTGTCCTACGCGTAATTTCGTTTGGGGTTATATTGTGCGCGTTAGCCCCTACTTTAGTCTCCCTTCCGCCTAAAAAGTCAACTCCTTACCTTTCCCGGAACACCTCGCATACACCGACGCGTGGTTACTTCACCGTTCATCTACACCGCTCACCCACCTCGCAACTCCAATAGTCTTCACCTCGTCCCTACGCTGCGTCTGTCGGTCCATGTTCATGTCCTCAGAATAACTTTTGTCAGATTATCTTGTTCACACTGCCATACCCGAAAGTTACTCCCAGACTCGTACCACACACGTGTGCTTAGGTATCTTAAGACCAACCGTCCACTGTACACTTGCTGCTCAATTTTGCTTGGTTCGCCCATTCTTTTCTTTTGCTATACTTGACTCGCTGTGAAATTTTGTCGCCACTCGTGTTAATCTTAATCACGCATTAGCTATCATTCTTGCTGCTTGACCATGAAAAATTTTCCACAGTTATCTCTAAAGGTGCCAAATGGCGATGCTCCGCCGCTGCTTCAGACTCCTGTCGAACAAATGGTGTCCACTCCGAACTATCCACCTCAGGAAAATTCATATTTTCCAAACCTTTACTCAAACCCTGAATACGCTGATAGTGACGACATTTTGACTGACGTGGACGAGCCCAAAGTGGTCAGAAACTTCTCCATCTCCTTCACGCCGTTGTTTGACCAGCTAGTCTGGAATATCTACTCGCAAATCTTGCTGCATCCTACAACAAAACCGTTTCTGGGCGTAGTGCCTCCTTCAGGTATCACGTCTCGTGTGGCCCTAGACACCATTCATAGTCTCATCCATAACATGTCCGAAACTTCTGACTCGGTTTATGACCATCAGTGCATGCTTAACATTGACATTTTGCGAAGCCACGCGCATCAGCCTGCTATTTTGCTGTTGATTCGTAAACGTCTTATCGATTTGTGTCTGGTTCAACGTGGCCTGGGGCAACCACCAGCGGTTACTACTGTCCAGGTGGCAGTTCCCCTGCTGGTTTCTGGCGCTCTGCAAGCTCTGAATATGTCTGCTTCGCTGCTGCAGATGCAGCAGGGAAATCCAGTATATTTGGGTCTGGGCTTACGCCAACTGTCGATTTCTAATTTGCTGTTGAACGAGTATAATGTGGCATCACATCAACATCAGAATAACTCCCATGCACGATCTTTATCGAATGCTCAACTGCTCGGAAGTCAACAAAAACTGCGTCTGCGGTCATCTTCTCTTAATTTGCGGAAGCATTCGCTTACACGCAACAACAGTGGGAACAATTGGTTGCATATAGGCAACCTTTCTACCGCAGGAGGTTTGGGTAACCCTGACTTTTCGACATCATCAGATTCGCTCCAGCTGATGACAGATTACGTACCACAAGCATTTATAGCACGCTCTGGCCTGCAGCTGCTGGTATCACAGGTGCAAAATCAGACAGCTTGGGGCACAGTTACTGGCTTCAATGCCATGATGCTAGATTATCAGACTCCTCCAACTTCGGCAAAATCATCTTTCTCCCAGGGAAGCACGCCTCCTTCATTCCAACGTGATGGATTGTATGTCACCACACCTGGTTCTATGTCTGAGGGAGATGATTTTGGTTCTCAGTTGCTGCGGTCTCGCTCCTCGAGTAGAGGTAAGGCAACTGCATTGCCAAAGCCCCTCACCATCAACACTGACTCTGCCAACTTCTTGCTGAGCATGAATGGCACAAAATTTCCTCCTGGATCAATTCCTTCACATGTTGGCGCCCAGGAGGCGCTCAACTCTCCTTTTGTTGGCATTCTGCCAGACGACAATAGTTTTTTTCTGCACCAGCCTTTGGGCAACACGCTGCCTGGCCTTCGTGGTGCTCCTTCTATTCCTGAGAGCCCTATAAAAGAAGTAACTTTGCCCAGCAATAACAACAAGATCAATTTGCCTGGTGAGTTTAGTTTGAGTGCAAAGAAGAGAGACTCATTAAAATTGAAGCGGGGGATCCATTGACTTATATAGACCTAGTGTATTTTGAATACGTAATATCCGTTGAATCCGCGACGAGATAGTAGTAAGTTGTATTCTTTTTTTTGTCCTAATATACCCACTCCTTTAAAGAATCTGTCTAAGTCATTTTTTTTTCTGTCACATTGGCTGTATTCTATACTAAGCCATGGATTCAGGTACGCCCTTCTAAGCCTCTGGGGACATTGCGCCACGCAGGTCTGACATTTGATGAGATCTAGACATAGCACTCTTCACTCAAAATCCAACTTTTTCATTCATTCGGAAACTCCATAGTATTTTCTATCCCTGTTAATAATATCAGTGGGTCACTGGGTAATTAATATCATTTTTGGGATTTTTGGATGTAATTTATTGTTCATTATTTTAACGCAATATGGCCCTATCACAGAAAAATCGCACTTACCAAAGCTTATTCTCACCTGATGTGTTACCAATACGCAACAAGAATAGGGAAATTTAAGCTGAAAGATATTTCCAGAAAAGACCAAGGGC
Organism: Clavispora opuntiae; assembly: GCA_030574075.1. Taxonomy (NCBI): domain Eukaryota; kingdom Fungi; phylum Ascomycota; class Pichiomycetes; order Serinales; family Metschnikowiaceae; genus Clavispora; species Clavispora opuntiae. The sequence goes on from JAJMEJ010000002.1 coordinate 796,362, forward strand.
TAATCAGGTTTAGAAAAATATCTTCTGAAAATGTTACAATTAAAAAATTTCAAAGTACTTGTGGAACCTGGCTGTGGAGGCTTGCCTTCTCCGTACTTAAAACTATACAGGAAATCTCGGTCTGCACTATCACAATGAATTGATCAAGATCACTGTTTTACATTCCGCTTCATCACGGTAACAGCTGATCAAGACTTTATTTGATTTTTCAGCATAGAATTTATTTGCCCGTTCCAGTAAAACACTACGGCCCCTCTGACATTGTAATCTCTTCTTATTATGTGCCTCGTCTTATTCCGTAACCTCAGAGATAACCCCACACGCCCCACCCATTTCTTCAGCTTGGCCGCTGCATCTTCAAACTCTTAACCCTTTCTTGGCCAAATTGACAAAAGAACTCAATTACCCAATACAATCTGGAGCAAGATAATCATTGCATATTAATTATGGGCATGTGTAGAAACACCTTCCCTCTTCATCAGCACGTGACATCCATCAGGATCAAGATCGTATGAGATACAGTTGATTAGCCGTCCCACAAAAGTAGCACATCTACAAAGTGTACTTTACCAATAGGAAATTACACTATCAAAAGAAGCTCCAAAGACAAATTTAGAGTTTCTCCTCAATCCTTAGACATTCTACATCATCACACCCATAATTTCAACCATCGCACGCGTGTCTGGAATTACTAAGGCTGGTTTCCGGTACAGATCGGACAGTACAGCTCGAATAGCTTGTATCTTAGAGTTTAAGTCCGAACGTGTTACTCAGATAAATGAAGAACAAGCAACACTCAAATCAGATCGGTCTTCAACGTGGCCCTTGCTTCCTCAGCTTTTGAACCGCAAGTATGACGAAAACACGTCTATCACACCGCCTTCTCCAGAGGAATTATTAGTACTTACGGCGTTTGGCCAAAGTCCACACTCTATTATCAAGATTCCGGATACCTTAAAACCGCCGTTTGAGTACTATACGGAAAACAACGGTGACGCTTCACTCATCACCCAACCTCGGCTTGCAGTCACCAAGCTTTTGGTGGATTCATGGTGTGAACTCCAGAGATTTTTCGATGTATACGCTGGTCTGCCAAAGAGATTGCCAATAAAAAGGTTGGTGGAAGGAACAGGCTACCATAAGCAACTAGAGGAGCAGGATGTCCATACTGTTGATGTGGAAATGGTGGAGCAAGAAATTGCTACGTATCGTGCTGGGTTGAGTGAAGCAGAAATAAAGAAACTTTTCAGAGGAACTGAAAATTACCAGATGAGTTGGCGCTGGCTCGAACAGGTCGTTCTGCGGTGCTTAATGGTGGTGTACATGAAATTTGGAAGGGAAGTCAACGTGCACTGTTTTATGGACATAAGAAACGGGGAGATTGTTAGTGAAACATGTGATCTCGAAAAATCCGTTTTGGTGAATGGCATAATTGATATCGTGAGATTAAAAGAGAAGTCTGGAAATAACGGGGACGTTGTTTCTCCGGAAGACCAACTCGTGGAATGGGATGCCACTGAAGTACAGAACTTCGCTGCTAACCTACCTGCTCTACGGGAACGTATGGATCGGCTTGCAAAGTCCCATGTCTTAGAAATACGAGATGTCAAGACGAGAAGTGTTCGTAGCATTCCTAAACAATCGCTGGTGATTGAAGGAGCACGCATACAGTGTCTGTTCTATCTGAAGTTTCTTAGCAATTTGGCGCATGATGAAGACTTTGCATATTCGTGCTTTCTTGAAAGTAATCGCAGAAGACTTGCTCCGCCAGAAGATCAAATTGGTGTTGCACACATGGCAGCACTATTGGTTTCAGAATTCGGTTTAGTAGTGGAGGATTTTCTTCGTTTGGCTCGTGGCGAACCGATCGGATTCAAACCATTTGACGATACCAGAGAGTTTATTTCTCCTGAAGAGAACTACTCTTTGAGCACGTTCATGACACAAGAAGATCTACGAGATTTATTGGCCAAGACATACGGGCCCAATAAATACAATGACTTGGATCTACTGGATCTCTTTCTTCCGTGGAAGACACCATTGACTGGCCAGTACGCTTGTGCACGTGCCGCACAAGCAGTTAGTCTCTTCAGAAACTTCGAAACGAAATTCTTAGGTATCGACTATCATCATGTCAAATCGGGAACAACCATTGCTAGCAAGGAGTTCCCATACAGTGAGGAGATTTTGAACAAGGCTGCTCAGAGAGCAGGGGAGTTTTGGAGCGGTTCCAGACCACCACAAGCCACGGACGATCTACTGCGTTGCAAGCATTGCAGTTATCGCAACAGATGCCCTGCTATCCACGGAGAAATCTCCAGAGCCTCACAAATCGCCGACACGGTATACACATTCTTAAAAAGTTAGCCTACAATGCGAAAATAGAATAAAATGAGAAAAAACTAAAATGTCAGATGCCATCAAAGATAGTACCACACTGGATCTATGGTAACATCTCTGCAGACTTCTAGGACCACGAGGGCCAAGCTCACTATTTGGGATTCGTTTACCACATATATCTGGATGCGGCATATAGATGGAGATAAGTTCCCATAGAGTGAAAGTATTTTCTCGCGGCCAGTTTGTGCCTTTTATGTCCCGCTGGTAACCACACGTCTCTGGTTACCCGGCGGAGCAGCATTTGGGCTCTTTTTATCAGCGCAACTACATTGGCCCGCAGTGAGTAGGCAAGAGTTGGTACGCAACCACAAAATGGGTTCCGACCCATGCCACATATAAAAGGGCATTCGATTAGGAAAGTCCAACAGTAAAGCAACCGGTAAAAATTGCCTGACAGCTCGTGCATAGCAAAGGACACGAATGTCAAAACACGCCCCCTTAGTGTGGCCATATCCGGGGTAAGTAAGCGGCCTACTTTCAACATAACATTGCAAGTCCGAGTATCGGAATCCTACGGAACCATTCTACAACCGATGCGCAAAACGGCGTGATTTTTTTCTTGACCACCGAGATTTCCCCACAAAAAAAACAAAAAAAAAAAACAATTAGACAACCTCGAACAAGCTACAGGTCAATGCGCCCCACTTCCACCACCACATTGACAGCGAGCGAATATTCATGTTCGGTTTTTTTTTTTTTTTTTTAGGATTATCCAATCTCTACCTTTGCGCATTGTATTCTGTTTCCTACCGTAACTGATCTCAGTACTGGGCCAATATTCAGACAAGTAGCACGACTGTAATGGCGTTTACGCCGCAGCAACGTGAACCAGGAGCTAGTGGCTTTTGAGCTTCCTGGTAAACTGTAGTGCACATTGAGACAAACTTTCTCATTCGCCAACTCCGAAATCTGGGGTCAGCCCAAATGCAGGCAGCGCCGAGGCTACGTGATGTAGACCTGATTAGGATTATGGGGCCAAACCGGGCCCAATACGGCCATCAATTCTGTGGTATAGACGACAAACTGAAGAATTCAAATGTTGGCAGCGCAGAAATTTCAAGGTCCTTTGTTCAATAAGAATATCCGTGGTTAACCACGGAAACTGAATGGCACTTCGGATCGTCCATCACAGGTAGTCCTGTGTGGGAACCAGGTCAGACATGTTCCGGCAACCACAATGGCGCACAATGATTGGCCAACGCGCTCTTCTGGGGTCTATATACAAGACGAGCATACATTTTTTACGTAATCAGGCTGCCCTTTAACTTGTGCCGACAGGCCCAGTCCTTATAAAAAGGTCGGTATTTTCAAGTCCTCCCCGGACTTCTTTTTTTTTTTTTTTATTCCACTATCAAATACAACAATGTCCTCCCTTCGTTCTTTGCAACGCTCCGCTTTGAAGAGAGCCCTCGGTGTTAGAACCTATGCCACTGAGCCAGTATGTTTTCCTATTTATTTTCTTGCTAATCCAGTAGAAGTGATACTAACCATGCCAGACCTTGAAGGCTCGTTTGGCCGACATCTTGCCAGAAAAGGCTGAAGAAGTCAAGCAATTGAAGAAGGAACACGGTAAAACTGTATGTATATTTCACTTTTGTGATTCCTACTCAGGGCTTACGACCCCACATAGAATTGGTTGGACAAGTTCGACGTCATGCGCAAAATTTTTTCCCTCTCAAGATTTTATGCTTTCTGGATGTTTTCGGCATCCCAAGTGGATTCAATGTATTTGAGGAGTTTGCAGACCGTCAGCTTTACCCGAACAAGTTGTTTCTTTGAATTTATATGCTAACACATTTAGGTTATCGGCGAAGTTCTTTTGGAACAAGCATATGGTGGTATGCGTGGTATTAAGGGATTGGTCTGGGAAGGTTCCGTGTTGGACCCAATTGAAGGTATCCGTTTCAGAGGCAGAACTATTCCAGACATCCAAAAGGAATTGCCAAAGGCCCCAGGTGGAAGTGAGCCTTTGCCAGAAGCTTTGTTCTGGTTGTTGTTGACTGGTGAAGTCCCATCTGAAGCTCAAACTAAGGCTTTGTCTGAAGAATTGGCTGCCAGATCTGCTTTACCAAAGCACGTTGAGGAGTTGATTGACCGCTCCCCATCCCACTTGCACCCAATGGCTCAATTCTCCATTGCTGTTACTGCTTTGGAATCCGAGTCTCAATTCGCTAAGGCTTACGCTAAGGGTGTTCCAAAGTCCGAGTACTGGAAGTACACCTACGAAGACTCTATTGAATTGTTGGCCAAGTTGCCAAACATTGCTGCTAGAATCTACAGAAATGTCTTCCACGACGGTAAGTTGGCTGGTTCCATCTCCAAGGACTTGGACTACGGTGCTAACTTGGCCACTTTGCTCGGTTTCGGCGAGAACAAGGAATTCTTGGAGTTGATGAGATTGTACTTGACCATCCACTCTGACCACGAAGGTGGTAATGTCTCTGCTCACACCACCCACTTGGTTGGTTCCGCTTTGTCCTCTCCATTCTTGTCTCTTGCTGCTGGTTTGAACGGTTTGGCTGGTCCTTTGCACGGAAGAGCTAACCAAGAAGTCTTGGAATGGTTGTTCAAGTTGAGAGACGACTTGAACGGTGACTACACTAAGGAGGCCATCGAGAAGTACTTGTGGGACACTCTTAACTCTGGTAGAGTTGTTCCAGGATACGGTCACGCTGTCTTGAGAAAGACCGACCCTCGTTACACTGCTCAAAGAGAGTTTGCTTTGAAGCACATGCCAGACTACGAGTTGTTCAAGTTGGTTTCTAACATTTATGAGGTTGCCCCAGGTGTCTTGACCAAGCATGGTAAGACCAAGAACCCATGGCCAAATGTGGACTCTCACTCCGGTGTCTTGTTGCAATACTACGGTTTGACTGAGGAGTCCTTCTACACTGTTTTGTTCGGTGTTTCCAGAGCCTTCGGTGTCTTGCCTCAATTGATCCTCGACCGTGGTCTCGGTATGCCAATCGAGAGACCAAAGTCCTTCTCTACTGAGAAGTACATTGAATTGGTCAAGTCCATTGGTAAGCAGTAAGCGTTTTGATATCTTACTGGCAACGATTGTATGAGCACATGAAATAAGTATCCTCATGTTCCTATTTATTATCTTCCTGGTACATAAATACTAAATGTATTGTCTATCAAATTAAACAGAACGATTGTAGCTGAATAGAGATGGGGAAGCAGCGCTTAAGTTAAAGGCTGCTTATATAGAGATGGACATGGACATGTCATAGATCCGTACACCACACCAGACTTGAGACTAAGGTTTTTCCAGTAAACCAACCAACCACGACAAATGCTTCGGCGCCAAGTTCGTTCCCTTTCTAATTCAGCGTGGCGGTTTTCCAAGGCAGAGAAAGTTCTGTACCTGAAAACTTTACTACTTCCGTCCACTCCTTTCCCTCCGAAAATACCGAAAGGAGATGACAGGAAGCAGTTGATTAAAGCCACAGGAAAGAGCCTTTATCACTGGCAAAAGCAGCGGCCAGGTGCTTCGAATGAGTTTATTCTCCATGATGGACCACCCTATGCCAATGGAGATTTGCATTTAGGACATGCTCTCAATAAAATCTTGAAGGATATCATCAATCGGTTTGAGTTAGTACAAAAGAACCTGAGGATAAACTACAGGCCAGGATGGGACTGTCACGGCCTACCGATTGAAATCAAGGCGGTTAAAGACGCAGGGAAGCTTGGAGCAGTGGAAACCAGGAAGCGCTGTAGAGAACTAGCTGCCAGTATGATTGACAAACAAAGGCAACAATTTCTGGAATTTGGCATCATGGCAGACTTTGATTCGCCGTACGAAACGATGGCACATGAATACGAGCTGAGCCAGCTCAAAATTTTCTTGAAGTTATTTGAAAACGGCCTATTAACTAGACAATTGAAGCCAGTTTGGTGGGGTTGTGAGACACAGACTGCTCTAGCAGAGGCAGAATTGGAATACAACCCCAAGCACAAGTCGACTGCCATTTTTGTTAAGTTCCCGTTGGTCAAAGATACCTTATCTGATATTATTGGTGGTCCTGCAAATCTTTTAATTTGGACCTCCACGCCGTGGACCATCCCAGCCAACAAGGCTATTTGTATAAATCGTGATTTGGACTATCTGGTGTTGAAGCACAAAGATTCAGATGAGAGAATTGTAGTTGCAGCTGCGTTGGCAGAAAGCATTCTCGAGCTTGACCCTCACTATGTTCAAACTGATGTGACAATTAAAGGCTCCGATTTGGAAGGAACATACTACACAAACCCCAGTTTCCAGAATGAAGAAAAGTTCCCTGTGGTACATGGTGACCATGTTTCTGCCACAGCAGGTACAGGACTTGTCCACAATGCACCTGCTCACGGTGTAGAGGATTATATAGTAGGACAAAAGCATAATTTGCATGTGGCATCACTGGTGGATGGACAAGGACTATTCGTTGCCGCCCACCTTCCTAAAGGATTCCAGGAATTAGCAGGAAAGTATGCAAATGGCAAGAGTAGCATTACTCGATGTCTAGAGCTTTTACATGAGCATGGAATGTTGTACCATGTTCAGAAAAACTACACACATTCCTATCCGTATGACTGGAGATCGAAGACACCAGTGATTCAACGTGCCACGCCGCAATGGTTCGTTAACGTTGAAAAAATCAAGAAAGTGGCAGCGAAGCTGTTGGATGATGTTGTGTTCATTCCAGAGGCAGGCAAAAACCGCCTTTTGCTGTTCATTCAGAATAGAAACGAGTGGTGCATTTCCCGACAAAGAACTTGGGGAGTTCCTTTGCCAATTGTATATTCAAAAGACACAAATGAGCCGATAGTGGACAGAGAAGTGATGCATACTGTTGTTGAAAAGCTTGATCAATTTGGAACGGATGAATGGTTTGTTGAAGAAGAAGATATCTCGCGCTGGCTCCCACAAACTATGGATGGCAAGAAATACTACAAATCAAAGGATACTATGGATGTCTGGTTTGATTCAGGAACGTCATGGAGTACTTTGGGCGAGAATTTGGACAAGTTGATGACGTCAGACGTCCCATTGGCTGATGTATACTTAGAAGGAAGTGATCAGCACCGTGGATGGTTCCAATCATCTTTGCTCAATAAGATCATTGCATCTGGAGATGGGTCCACATTCAAAGCTGTTGCCCCATTCAAGAAAATAATTACTCATGGATTCACATTGGACAACAAGAACAATAAAATGTCCAAATCGAAAGGAAACGTGATTGCACCCACCCAAGTTATTGAAGGAGGAGGTAAACCATTAGTTCCAGCTTTAGGCACAGATGGACTTCGGCTTTGGGCGGCTTCTTCCAACTACACACTGGACGTCAATGTCACGAGCGAAGTGTTAACAAGAGTTCAGGAGAACATCAAAAAGTTGAGAGTTACATTCAAGTACATGCTCGGAAACCTCTCAGATTATAAAGAGCCACTTGAGTATGATCAATTGGCACCTTTAGATCAATGGGTACTTTCACGACTTTGTCGGCTACAGAAGCGAGTTGTCGAGGCTTATTCAAACCATAATTTCTCTCGCGTTGTTAGAGAGATTAACACCCACATGAGTTCAGACTTGAGTGCCTGTTACTTTGATATCAGCAAAGATTGTCTTTACACGGCAAGTGCCGAATCATTGAGACGCCGTGGTATTCAAACAAGTCTTGATGCCCTTTTGAGAGGATACATTGGAATGTTGGCGCCTATCCAGCCTTTACTTGCTCAGGAAGTCTGGGATTATTACAAACCAGTGGCAGAGAAAGCACTACCAGACTCTCCATTCAAAATGCCGTGGGCTTATTTCGAAGTGCCCGAACGCATAATTAACGTCGAAGTTGAAGACGAATTCGACGTATTGTGGAGAATAAGAGACTCGCTCTACAAGCAATTGGAAGTCCTTCGGGAACAGGGTCAATTCAAGAACAAATTGGAGGCGGAGGTCTTTTTGGAGTCTCAAGACGGTGCGGTGAGCGCGCTTCTTACCAAACACGCCCCATATTTGGAGGACTATTTCCTTGTTTCGCGCGTCACAATCGCGCAGCCGACCGACCGGCATGGAACCGCCTTCTCTGTTGATACCGCGCGCGGAACTGTTCAAGCTACAGTGATCCGTAGCACCAGCCATAAATGTCCTAGATGTTGGAAGTATATTGCAGAGGAAGAGAATGAGCTTTGCACAAAGTGTTCAGAGGTGGTGAATTAGACTTGTACATAGATAACCACATAGAAGTCCATAGTTTTTGATAGTAAGCTTGAACGGTAGGACGGACAGTTTGCGCGTGCACTGAAACGGGCGCTGAGCATTGTGGAAGCCGCGCGCCCTCATTTTATTCCTTTTCGTGCCATCTCAGTTTTGCTCGTCGCTCCTCCAAAGGTCGTTTTCCGCCACGAACTTCCTTTGGACAACGTCAGAAATTGGGTCAAAATCGCGAGAAAGTAAAATGTATACCTAATTTCGTCCAAAGTTTCCAGTCAAAGAAAATAGAAATCTACAGAAAAATACGTCATTGCCCTTCTTTTATATCCCCTAACCAAAAAATTCTTTTTTTTTGGACCATGGTTGAACTTTAAAGCGTGGCCTTCCCTTTAATTTTTTTTTATTATTTTTTTAGCGCGGCTCTGCATTTGCTCTTCTCTGCATGGCATTGGGATCATTAGTGTGCTCGGACGCTCAAAAATATCGAGAAAAAAAATAGTGAGCAGCGTACATAGAACCATCTCCAGCTGCCCAAGCCAATGAGCGCTGTAGTCCAGAAAAAAATACGAAACTATCTCGCTGTTCGCGACGAGCTCCAAGCACGATATCTGGATCTACGCTCTCAGGTGGAAAGCTCTGAGCTACGCCAAAGCTTTGCCAATTTATACGAGTTTGACCAATTATGTTACTCTTACTACGCGCTCAAGTCGTATTACGAACTTTCCAAAGTGAGATGGGATCTGGACTACCGCAATCTTTTAGATGACCTTGCTTCCATCAATTCCCGTATTGAAGAGAAGATCCCCATTGCTCGCCTTTACCTGGAGGCTCCTCAATTGGCGGTGATACGACGTGAGCTTCGAGAGAATGCCCGCGAGGGAGCGAAGGTTGCGTTTCTGATGGTTTCTCTGTCGTCGCCTATGGAATCCTTGGCTGAGATTGTGCGCTCGTTTCATCCTGTTGGCATGCCTTCTGAATTGCGTTCTTCCTTGTCTAATTTCTCGCCTAGTAATGCATCAGCTAGTGCCAAGTCTCCTAAAGTTTCATCCATCAGTGCTTCAACTCAAGTTGCCAGTGCCCCGGGGCCAACCATACCTTCAGAAACGGGTCAGAATAAAATTAATCAGCAGCCTGACAAACGACAGAGTTCTGGGCCCGACCATGGTTCGAACCGTCCTGATAGACAGGTGTCACACGTAAAGACGACCCAAGCAAATAAGGCGATGAGTCGAAAAGCAAACGCTTCAGCAAAAAAGACGCCTGAAGTGGACAGTCCTTCCAAAGCCAGTACGCAAAACGAACTGGATATTGTACCACAAGCTTCAAAATTGAATGCTAAAGGAAGCACCCGTCTAGCATCAGATCTGCCTACCACCACAAAGAAAGTGTCCCAAAAGAGAACGTCCCCAGACCCCAATTCCCAAGCTAAGAGAATCTCTGAAGACAACTCGTTTGACCACTTCTCAACATGGACCAGAGAGCACGATATTTGCATATTTAGAGCTGCATCTGAACATCCCACAGAACCAGGTAGAGCTATTCAAGAAGCACTTCAGAAAGATTTTGGAGTCTTAGTTTCCGCCGAAGCTGCAGAAACCCTTCGACTGCATTATGGAATGACACCCCAGCTGATGGACAATTACAAGTATTACATTCAAACTTTCCATCTGGTTGCATCACAGTTTATCGGCAATAGACAAAAATATGTCACGGTACCATGGGCAGATTTCAGAGTCCAGTTTGCCCGGAAAACAGGCAGGCTTTTGGAGGACTGGGAAGTGAAAGGCAGATGGTACCTTTACTTGCTCCATCGCCGAGTGTATGGATCGCAAGGCGAGCCTGCTTCCAACTACAATGACTTAGCAGCTAAATTTCACGAGGAATCGAAAGCACGAGAAAGTGTCCAATCAAAATCTTCAAATTCCGAACCGCAACAGAAGCTTGATTTCACTGATAATGAGGCAGTCTCCATCAACACAAAATGGACACCAGACTTGGTGGATTTGCTCGTGGAGGCCCAGGTACAGGTACCCCAAAATCTTGCGAATAGATTATTAGTTATCAAGCATTACATCAGATTGAGATGCGGAAAAGACGTGGAAGTCGAGGAGGTTGAAGAGCGTCTGAAGTGGAAGGATGTTGTTGCAGCAGTCAACCAAAAGCTTGAAGAAAGAAGACGCAATATGCCGTTAAACAGCCAAAACCCACTGAAAGTAAAGACTCCCTTGAAGGAAGTCAGTTCGGGCCGAGGTTCAGTTGCATCTACTCCATCAAAGATAGCCAATCCGATATCTACGCCAGTGGTTAACAAAATCACCAATAAGAGCTCGGCTCCTAACTTGTCCCAGAATACCCGAGCTCCTGTAAATCATAAATCGAGCCCTCGGGACGCAAACCATTTTGACAATTTGCTAGCAGAGATAAAAGAGCTGGCACATCCTGATTGGTACTACAGGAAGAAGCTTGCAAACGCAGAGTTGACTGAGTTTTGGACGTACGAGAAATGCAAAAGCATAGTTGCGACGGTGGAACTAATTAGCAAGTTTCCACCAAACACTAAGAATGTTACACATCAAGTTTGTCGAATGAATTTGGTTAAGATTATCATGTGGAAACTTCTCCGTGAAGACATGATAAAAATCCTGGTGGAATTAATTGAGCAAAGATTAATACGGATGATGGAGTTAGATGTTTTCGACGATGCTCTGTGCCGACTTATAAATGAAATCTTCAAGAAGAAGTAGCTTGCGAGAAGAGCTACTATGAAGCTTTGCATACCAAGAAAAAAATATACATGAGCCATTTTATTGATGCTAAAATTACCTAACTAAACTTAAATTAACTTAACTTAACTGTAACCATACCCTTACTTCTTTCCACTCATCAATTGAGTCAACAATTGCGAGCTAGAAGATTGACCGTCATTTGGTGAATGGGACAGCGGCATAACGTCCTGATGCTTACCAAGTAAGCCTGGAGGTGGCGGTGTAGCTGTCTTTGATCTTTCACCAAGTCTTAAAGCATTGAGCTGAGCAGAAAGTTGTGGATGAACTTGACCAACCTTTCCTTGTTGTGCAGCTTGTTGTTGGAGTTGCATCAAAAGAAACTGCTGCTGCTGTTGTTGTTGCTGCTGCTGTTGTTGTTGCTGCTGCTGTTGTTGTTGTTGCTGTTGCTGCTGTTGCTGCTGTTGCTGTTGTTGTTGCTGCTGTTGCTTGCGCTGCTGTTGTAAATTATCTGTCATATGGTCGATTTGACGCAATCTGTTAGCAATTACGGGTGTATGACTCAGAGGCACTTGTGCTTGGGCTTGAAGTTGTGCCTGGCTTTGTGCATGCTGCAATTGCGCCTGTTGGTTCAAAAATTGCTGTTGCTGGCTAATTGGATGGTTCAGATATGCCAAGTGATACTTTTTAATAGGACGTAAAAGAAAACGTTCAATAAGCAGGCGAGCAAGTAAACGTTCATCATCCAATAATGCAGGTTGTGATGTATCCACATTGGGGTCATAATGAAATAATGGCAAATCGTTTGAGTCCTCAGATAAGTCATCAAAGTACACTTTCAAAGTGCGTTGAGAATCCACCAATGCGTTCAAACGCTGAGTAGCATCATCAACGTATTGCAAGACTGAGTTGTCATCGATATCAATATCATCAGGCAAAATAACTCCGTCCTTAGAAGCTCTTCCTTTGGATTTTTTGGAGTCTTTCTTCTGCAACTTCTGCTCCTTGAATATTTCGCTTAAAGTTGGGAATGCAGCAGTATTCGTCAAAGAGGCATTATTTACTTGTGGTGATGCATTTGCAGATTCAGTAGGCTGAGATTTTGCCCAATGAGCAGTTGCTGGAAGAACTGGAACAGCATGCTGCGCAGTTGGAGTTGCAGAATTTGTCGTTGCAGTAGCACCCGAATTAGTTGCCAAAGGTGCGGAGCTAATTGCCGGACTGCTGGATTCATCAGTATCTTCATCCTCACCAAAGTGATAGGATTGCAAATGGACACCACTACCAGTACGCATTCCCATCTTGATTCCTTGTTGAGTGGACAAATCCTTACGCGTGTATGAATCAGCCTCCTCGCCTGGTTCGTGCAAGAACATGCAATTTGGATTTGGACATGGGTGACCACGCAAATACGACAGACAGTATTTTGTAGTACCGTGTGCCGCACGCAAAACCCTTCCATCACAAAGTGATCCATCCAATTCATTAATACATCTCAAGGCATCTTCTTTTTTAGTGAACGTCACATAAACAACAATGCTTTGATTCAGCGCCAGTGACAGGTGCCCGGTAGGCGTTTTTCTGTTGATGACGATCTTCAGGATCTTACCATATTGGCCAAAATATTTGTCTGAACGCAATACAGAATGCAAATCTTCTGGAGGACAAGGGGGGTTCAAACCAGTCACATAAACCAAATTCTTCTGCACAACACGAAGACCTGCCAAATGCTTCTTGCTGGCGATCTCCAGCTCCTTCCGCTCCTTTTCTCTCTGCTTCTTCTCCCTTTCTCTCTTTTCCTTCTTCATCTGCTGCATCTTGTACTCTTCGACACTGAGGGTCTTATACTCCACACTTTCATCATCATAGAGTCTTCTACAGCCAGGACACCTACCGTTCAACTCAGGATTCTGTCGAATGTTATTGTAACAAAACTGGCAAATCTGATACCCGCATGGGCACGGCTTAAAGTTTTTATCGGAAATATCCATTTCCTCCACACATAATGGGCTGAAAGTTAGTATAATGTCGCACTGAAATGATTTCCGAATTCACATACCAATATTCTACCTCCTCATCGGAGATAAACAGATCTTCTAGTGGAACCATGGTAATAATAAGCGCTGTATTGAGATGTTGACCGGTGGTTTTGGATCTCCAATTGCGCTTTCAAAGCGCCTGGTTATGACACGACATCACGTGATAAACCAGCCCTATCCAGTACGCTGGTGAAGTTATACAATAATAGTTGATTTGGTGTGTATTGTCTTTTTATTTTGGATAGATTCGTATCAATTGTATGAAAGTCAGAGACTAATAGTTGAATGGAAAACAGTTTAACTGGCGTGTTTGATTTTTGCTCCTGGTGGCGAAAACCAGCAAGCAAGGTGTCACAACAGAACCATACAACTCAACGATACAACAACCACAGCCGATCATTTCACAGCCGATCAACTCACAGCCCATCAAGCCAAATCCTTCCAACCAAGCCCAATCTCTTCCATTCCCATCAAGAAAATCTTGCCCGTTCTCTTTCCTAACCTTCAGGTGGTGTACGGGTGTGCAGTATCCATCACCACAATTCGAGGTGGGTTCGAAACTCAAAGAGTTTCCAATGGCTTTTCTTGTTGAGCTTTGGGAGTCGATTTTCACTCCAGGCACGACGCCGGCGCTTTTGAAGGCTACACATGGATCCTTTATTCTTCTCCATTTATCGCTTTTGTTTTTGATCTACTACACCGGCTCCATCCACTTCATCAACCTACTTATTATCGCGTCGTTGTTACACGCTGCCGTTATTTGGTTTGTGAACGAGCTTAAGCATGCGAAGCTCATGGACAACGACCAGTTGGCGAAAAACGAAGAAGCTGCTGAAAAAGTGGCAGCAAAGGATGGGGAAAGTGGCAACCCACTGACGAATGGGGAGTCCACCGGTGTCAAGGTTAGTCACCCGCGAAAGAGAAAGGTATAGCGGTTCATAGAGACATAAATACATTCACACCATCTTTTTCCATGCCCTTACATCGACGCTAACAACACATGGTGAAAATCAGGAGACTGACCTTATTAAATTTTATTTTAATCTTTTTAATTGCTTTTTAGCTTTTTATTTATTTCTCATATTTTTTAGGTTTTCTTTTTTTATTGTGTTTTATATCCCCGCCGCATGTGGAGACCTTAACAGAGAAGATTTTCTCGGCCGTGCATCAAGTGCATCAAGTACCCAAGGCAATCGCACCCACACACTCATCACACAAAAGGGCACCGCCCAAATTTGTAGCAAAAATAGAAATAAAGACTGGAATAGTTTGAACCGCGACGAGAATTCGCGGAATCCCTACCATGAGTTTCAGAAGCGCCCTTCAGAAGTACATCGATGACCCAACAACACCCGGCGTACTCTTCCAGGATGAAAATGTCGTGATAGTGCAAGACGCATATCCCAAGTCACTACGACATTACTTGATTCTTCCCCGAGACGAAAGCGTCACGTTTGTTCATCCTCTAGTGGCCATTAGTAAAAAGGAGGTCCATGACATGCTATACAGGTACGTCAAGATTGCCAAAGATATGATCATGGAGTCACTTGTTGCTGATGGCCTCCTTCCTAAAGAGGACACGGCTAGGAATGAGACATTCAAGAACACGTTTATCCGGGCTGGGGTTCATAGTGTGCCGTCGATGTCAAACTTGCACATCCACGTTCTTACCCAGGACTTTTATCTGAAGAGTATGAAGAACAAAAAACACTACAATTCTTTCACTACGCTGTTTTTCGTCGACTTTGATACTGTGGCCATAGAGGGGTATTCCTCCCTGGACTCAGAATGTTCCGAAAGTTGCTCCGAGACTTCGGATGTCATTCTCGCACGGCGCAAGAAGTCATTACTTGATAAACGGCGACTTCAAATGGCGCAGGCTAAATTACGATCATCTTCAATGATATGTACTTACTGTAAGCGAGACTTTGGGCTGAAGTTCTCGCAACTCAAATCCCATTTGGCCGAAGAATACAGCGCAAGATTTGTCATTTCGTGAATATGTCCTGTATATTATTTCTCTACCCGGCCATGAGACGTCAAACCTGCGTAGTTACCAAAAGTGATTCCGCAGGAAAAATTTGTCGCGCCCAATTTTCCGGGATGGATGATCACACATACAGGTTAGTAGTACACTGGGTGTTGAACAAAATGCATGTTTTCGACCATTGTTGCATGAATCATTTCATCTTCCCTCCAATACCAGTTCTGGTGATGCAAATCAAAATATACAAGCTTTTGCGACCTTGTGACGTTCACGTAGTTTTAAAAAGTTTTCCTACAGCACATAACGCATGCACGATTACAAAGGCGGAGAAATGGGCATATATCACGTCGCGCATGATGTGTGTGTGTGGGGTTGTGTCAATAGCTCCACTTTTTTCCGTACGTGTATCACAAGAGTGAAGCAGAAAAATACTTCCATAGTCAGCTTACAAAATACATTTCATTTTTTTATCAACGGCTTGTGTTACAGCCGGGAAACTCTTTCCTTTGTTTGAAAACAAAATTAAAAAAAAAAACACTCGATGGAAATGCGACACATTATCCCAAATGTGTCCAGCAGAATCGTGTGGAAAAATATCAGGTGCCGGATAAAAGACACCCTCAAATCTGTATGTGAGTTGCATTAACCAATGGTCGCGATACTTGCGCATGCACCCCGGCGTACAAGTTCATGTACCCCAAATAAGAAATTCCGGAGTACAATGCATACCCCAATTTACGAATGATTCAGCCGGGATTCAGACAGGATTGCCCAACAGTAAAGTCGATTGGAAATATTTAAATAGGACCGATTTCACCAGAAACATTTTAAATTCCCTCATCAGAAAAAAAGACAATGAGTATCTTCGAAGAGCCGCTCGGAAAGAGCATTTCTAGCGATGCGTCTAATGAAGTTAAATACGACTCACAAAGAAAAATAGAAGCAGGAGACTTGGAATTGAATTTCAATTTCGACAAAGAATTTCAAGAATTAGAATTACAAGCACAAGAAATTGATGAGCACCCATCCTTCGTCGACAGACTTTTGAAGATGGAAGTTGTTCTCAACTTCAAGAACAAACAGCACATGGTGTACCTTTTGGGTGCCTTTGCTGCCGCCGCTGGCTTGTTGTCTGGCTTAGATCAGTCTATCATCTCCGGTGCATCTATCGGAATGGTGAAATCCTTACATTTGACCTCGCACCAGCAATCGTTGGTGTCGTCGCTTATGCCTTTGGGAGCCATGGCCGGCTCGATGATTATGACGCCCTTAAACGAGTTCCTTGGAAGAAGAACCTCCTTGATCATCTCCTGTATCTGGTACACCATTGGTGCTGGTTTGTGTGCTGGATCACACAATCATCACATGATGTACGCTGGTAGATTCATTCTTGGTGTTGGAGTCGGTATTGAAGGTGGATGTGTTGGTATTTACATTTCCGAATCGGTTCCTGCCAACGTCAGAGGAAGCATTGTTTCTATGTACCAGTTCAACATCGCATTGGGTGAGGTGCTTGGATATGCCGTTGCCGCTATTTTCTACTCAGTTACAGGTGGCTGGAGATTTATGGTCGGATCGTCATTGGTGTTCTCCACTTTATTGTTCATTGGTTTGTTCTTCTTGCCCGAGTCGCCTCGTTGGTTGGTCCACAAGGGAAAACACGGAATGGCCTACAACGTCTGGAAGAGATTGAGAGACATCAACGACGAGTCAAGTAAGCTCGAATTCTTAGAGATGAGACAAGCAGCTTTCCAAGAAGCAGAAAGACGTTCTCAGGAATCCAGAATGAAAAACTGGATCGATTTGTTCACCATTGCCAGAAACAGAAGAGCGCTCACGTACGCCGTTATCATGGTTACTTTGGGTCAATTGACCGGTGTTAACGCCGTCATGTACTACATGTCGCTGTTGATGGCCGCCATTGGTTTCTCCGAAAAGAATTCCGTCTTCATGTCTCTTGTCGGCGGTGGCTCCTTGCTTATTGGTACCATTCCTGCCATTTTGTGGATGGACAAATTCGGAAGAAGAGTTTGGGGTTACAACATCGTCGGTTTCTTTGTCGGCTTGGTGCTTGTCGGTGTTGGCTACCGTTTCAATGTCAACACGCAAAAGGCCGCCGCAGAAGGTGTCTACTTGTCTGGTATCATTCTTTACTTCTTGTTCTTCGGTTCTTACTCCACTTTGACTTGGGTCATTCCATCTGAATCGTTTGACTTGAAGACTAGATCCTTGGGTATGACCATCTGCTCTACTTTCCTTTACTTGTGGTCTTTCACTGTCACCTATAATTTCACTAAGATGCAAGATGCATTTACTTACACCGGTTTGACTTTGGGCTTCTACGGAGGAATTGCCTTTATTGGTTTGATTTACCAAGTGCTCTTCATGCCAGAGACTAAGGACAAGACATTGGAGGAAATTGATGACATTTTCAACAAGTCTGCATTCACCGTTGCTCGTGAAAATATGTCAAACTTGAAGAAAGGTATTTGGTAATCCGGGGTAGTGTTAATCAAAAAATAGAAATACTTGTTTGCGCAATGTCGTAGCTTGTACTCAGTAGTAATTTGAGTATAGTTCACTTTTCTTATCTTTAAATTCTTCGTATCCCAGTTGGATATTTGACAAGGCTCCAGAAACTTACCCCACCATTTTCACCCGAAATCATCCCCAAATTAATCCGAAGTCACGTGCCACATCATCTCAGCCGGCCCAAGCTCTTTACAACAAGAATCTCATGTTACGTCGATTCATGGTGCTGCAGCTCTTGTTTCTTTTCCAAGTCTTCCATTTATGTCCCTTTTATCGCTAAACCGTTTCACGCGGAAGAAACCACGCATACGACACAAGTAAAGAAAGTCTCCGTCGTTCTTTTTGGTGTACGGGTGTTCACCTATCCTCATCTCTACCTCGGTACACAACCATGGAAGACACATCCAGCATGGCTGAACGGATTCTAGGAGGCATTTACCTTCTGTCAATCGAGCCCATCAACTCAGAAACAGATTTCAAATCAAAGTATGGCATTACTCACATTCTCTCAGTGGTTCCTGGCTCCTTACCACCATACATAGCATCACAGTACTCTCATCTCCAACTTGAAGTGACAGATGAGGAGACGTCCAACATCCTTGAACTATTCCCTCAGGCCATCAAGTTTATGGAATCAGCTCTCCATCCACAAGGAGAACAAGATGCATCCGCCAAACATCACAGTGCTGTTTTGGTACATTGTGCCCAAGGTAAGTCCCGATCTGTGGCTGTTATCATTGCATATTTGATGAAGAAATACAACCTTTCGTATAAGCAATCCTTGCATGCGGTCATACGAAAGGTGCCTGATGCTGAGCCAAACTCTGGCTTCGTTGCGCAACTTGAATTGTTCCAAAAAATGGGGTTTGACGTTGACCATTCGTCCTCAGAATATAAGCAATTTTTGGTTGACAACAGCTTGAAAATAGACCCTTCAGGTAGTTTGTTGCCTCAGCTTGGTCTTTTTGAAACGCAAAAAAAACCAGTCGATACTTGCCCGTCTTACCGTCTCCGGTGTAAAATGTGTAGACAAGTATTAGCAACGCTGCTGGATATCGAAGCACACGAGAGACCAGACGAAGAGTCTCAGCAATCCAAATTTATCCGAAGAGTTCCAAACTCAAGAAGGATTGTATCTGTTGAGAAAGGTGCCACCACATGTTCACATTACTTCATGAGTGAACCCATTGAATGGATGAAGCCGGAGTTAAGCAAAGAGGAACTTGAAGGGAAATTTGCCTGTCCTAAATGTGAAGCAAAGGTGGGTGGATACAGCTGGAGAGGGTCAAGATGCTCATGTGGAAAATGGATGATTCCTGCCTTGCATTTGCAGCTGGCCAAAATTGACGAAATGAAGGAGATAAAGTAAGGAGGCACAGACGAAACAAGAAGAGCATGCTATGTCAATTTTTGTAAATCAACAGGAGCAAACGACAAATATGAAGCGCATGTAATAACTTGTAGAATGATGAGTCCACTCCAACTGCACTAAGCTCTAAGTTCCCTAGACTTTGAGTATACATTCGATATCTTTCGGATCTAATCTTTCAATCAAAAGTCATATCAACATCTGAATCCTCACATCTCCTGCTTTCACCAGTAGCTACGGCGGTACTTGCGCCTGTGTGCCAAGTCAGCGAGGTGCGGCCCACCAGAAGCGCCAGTTCCATGGTGGTTTGCTCCCATGCACCTGAGTCAAGGACAAGACTATGATCCTCTTGATACTCCACTTCTTCTGCCATGAATCCATCAGGCGTAGAACTGCCACTCGTGTCCAAAATATCGTTTGCGTCCGCGTCCGGAATCAGGTTGTCAAGATTGCGTTCCATGTCGCCTGAAGGAGCGGTCAAATCCTCAAGACGGTCCGAAACCTCTCCCAGATTCTCTGCTTGTACACTCAGATCATTGTCCACGGCCTCCTGCTCAATCTGTGCCATTGTGCGACCAATTCCAATCGGTGTGAAAGTGTCGTAACCCGTGGCTCTTATCTGTCGAAGTCTCTCGAGTCGCCGGGCCGTGTCTGGACCCAAAAGTGGGATGCTGTTGGATCCCACGAAAAGGGCTTGCTCTGTTGCAGCGTTATACTCAGCATGGGCCTCATTGGCTCCACATTGATCCGCCAGGTAGGCGGCTAATGGTGGGGCAAAGTACTGTTGCTCTATGGGCTCCCTGTTTCCAGCAATATGCCGATGTAGCAGTGTGTGGGGACCAAGGTGGGCCTCTTCATGGACAGGAGCCGTCCGTAGATCGTTTGCCCTCCATAATTGAAAGGTGTCAGCAGAGAAACTGGAGTACATAGCTATGTGTAATAAGTCACGTGCGGAAATCGACAGATATATCAACAAAGCACAATGAGGATCAGAGTAATTCAGTGAAATAACGAACCAGGAGATGAGTGTAGATTGCTATATGAACAGAGACAAGTCATATGGCTCTAATAAAATCACACTCTGGTGTTTGAACTACACGTGACCATAGTTATGGTACATCCATCATACTCAACGAAATTTATTAATACCTGATCTTTATTCACTCCATGTTTATGCCCGATTGTATGATGCTGACTTTCTAATTGCAATGCCTCATTCTAAAACATACTCATCTAGAATCTCCTCCTTTGTTGCCCTCACAGGCCACGTGAATCCCGAACCAGCTCCAGAAAGTGTAAGAATACATCCATAGCACGTGATTACTGGTTTACCGTCCTGGGATTCGGAAGTCTGTTCTAACACCTTCTGTGCGTAATCTTCTTCTTCTTCCGTGGTAAGCGCAGCTCCCTTGGAAACCGTGATGCGATTGACCCATTCCTGTGGATTCTGGTGAATAGGAGAGCCACAAATCTGACATTGAGCAGTGACTGAGGTCTTCGGGCCTGCCAACTTTTCTGCTGTTTTCACAACAGTGGATGCAGTTGAAGCATATCCCGTGGCGTCTAGCGTGTCGAAATATTGGCCAATTATA
The DNA here is from genome assembly GCA_030574075.1 of Clavispora opuntiae. Taxonomy (NCBI): domain Eukaryota; kingdom Fungi; phylum Ascomycota; class Pichiomycetes; order Serinales; family Metschnikowiaceae; genus Clavispora; species Clavispora opuntiae. Next base: position 817,200 of record JAJMEJ010000002.1, read on the forward strand.
GCCTGAACGGTCAGATTTTTAGTAATCAGTGAAGGTTTAGGAGGAGCTTTCATGAAAGGCTGCAAGTCCTTACTAAGCTCTGCAATTGCTCTCAACTCTGCAAGTAACACGTCTCTAAAAGGAAAGATAACATGCAAAACAGTTCCATTGAAATCGGCGCTGCGATCAGCAACAGCCTCATGTATTGTCAGCCCACGGCCCTTAACAGTCAAGGCTATCACCTCGTTGGCCAAACGTGTCATGCTGTGCCCAAAGAGAACAGTCTGACAGCCATTTGCCGCCGCAGCCCGGAATATTAGTTCCGAGTAAACACCGTTGAGTAAATCTTCCAGCAGTGACCGACTTGATGAGTGGGCGAGCAATTGTGCTAATTTAGAGTGATTATCGAAGGGAATTTGTGACTCTTGTCCCAATATCTGGAAGTCATCGGATACACGAAGTTTCATGGGCACATCAACTAGGTACTCGTCCAAATCAACAACCGTGGTTTTAATCTCTACAGGAGAGTACTTCTGAGTCAACTGTGTCAATTTGCCTTCAACGTCATCAACAGAACCATCATTAATGTGCATGACCACCAACTCAAACCCTTGTTTTCCTTTATGGGCCAAATTCTGTTCCTGTAGCAAAGAAGCTATCATATCATAAAGAACCAAAGAGGAACACCCAAAAGATAATGGAAGTAGCACTTTTTGAACGCCTAGACGGTCTGCCACTGTGCCATATTTGACTTTGTATCGCTCATCGAGCATCAGCTTTCTCTGCTTTCCTTTGATGAAGAAGACGAAACATTCAGCACAAAACTTCTCTTTACGTGCAATAAGAACAGCCGGCTCTTTCTTACACCGCTGGCATGTTTCAGTGGACTCCTTAAGGAACTGGACGGGGTTGCCAGACATGATGCTTTGAAGAAAGGTAGATTGCACCCGTACATTTCTTTTTTTTTCCTGTTATGTTGGTACAGATCACATCACACGACTGCACATAACCTAATATCGCAGACGCCAAGACCTTCTCCAAATACGAGATTATAAAAAGATTGTTTTGATATACGAAGCAGTAAAGAATGATCAAAATGGATAACAAAGACATAAAGTTTAAAATCGTTCGATGCATGAGGAATCGTCACAACGCGCCAAGCCATGTAATTGAAGCCATGGTGACCTCTCTTGTATGCTAAGCCACATAATGATAAGCTTATCAGGGATAGATTTCAATATAAATAGGGACAGTTATTCAGGATGCAAGCGTTCTTCTATCGAACAAAATAAATAATATGTCTGCAAATGAATTCTATTCCAGTGTCCCTAAAGGTGACAGGTTTACCGACGAGAATTCTCAGGATCGCAAGTATTCTAGCCAGCAGTACGAATCGCACCAGAACCAAGAATATAATGGCAGCCAACAGAATGAGAAAGGAATTATGTCCACTCTAGTCGGAGGTGGAGATGGAGGTGGCGCTCAATCGTATGAGGGGTCCAAATTTGGTGGTAATCACTCCTTGTTAAAAGGTCTAACAGGCGGTATTTTAGGCGCCGTTGTTGCTGACAAGATTAGGGACAACATTTTTCATCGTCATCATGGTCATGATGGAAATTACCAAGGTGGTTACCCTGGAGGTCACCACAATGGATTTTTCAACCCAGGGTTTGGCAATGGGTACAATCAAGGTTACGGCAATGGGTACCAAGGGAATTGCGGGTACCACAATCACCAGGGGCGCCGCAAACGCAAAAACCACAAACACCATGGGAATTGCGGGCACCACGGGAATTGCGGACACCAGGGGAATTGCGGACACCACGGGAATTGTGGGCACCACGGGAATTGCGGATATAACTGTTAGTAAGGAAAATGTACAAGTTGGCAGTTTACAATCGACACTGCCCTACGCCATGTATCATGAAGCCATGATGACCGTCCTGCATGCTAAGCCACACAATGATCGAGGCTTATCAGTAATAGATTTCAATATAAATAGGGACAGTTGCTCAAGATACCAGTGTTGTTCTATCGAACAAAGTAATCGAAATGTCTGCAAATGAATTTTATTCCAGTGGCCCTAAAGGTGAGAGATTTACTGACGAGAATTTTCAGGATCATAATTATTCTAGCCAACAGTACCAGTCACACCAGAACCAAGAATATAATGGCAACCAACAGAATGAGAAAGGAATTATGTCCACTCTAGTCGGAGGTGCCGTTGGCTCGTACGCGGGATCCAAAGTCGGTGGTAATCACTCCACATTAAAGACTCTAACAGGTGGTATTTTAGGCGCCGTTGTTGCTAACAAGATTGGAGACAAAATTTCACATCATCATCATGGTCATAATGGGAATTATCAAGGCGGTTACCCAGGAGGTCACCATAATGGATTTCATATCCCAGGATTCGGATCAGGGTACAATCAAGGATACGGCAATGGGCACCACGGGCATTATGGGCACCACGAACACCACGGACACCATGGGCATTTTGGGCATCACGGACACCAGGGGAACCACGGACATAACTGGTAGGATGGATATGTCCCAGTTGACAGTTTACAATCTTTAATGAATCTCACTGTGTCTAAAACATGTAGAACGAGTCACGTGCGCGCGGATTACAAGTAACAAATCGAAAATGGCCCTCATTTGAATACTGAACACCAATGGGAGAGAATACGGAAACGTTGGGAAGCGATAAAGTGGTGAAGGAAAAGGAGAAGGTAAACTTCACTCAAGGAGACGTTGAGGAATTCAAATTTTACCCGGACAACCCTAAGAATCACCGCCACAAATACCGCTGGGCCAATAAAGAGGCGTCACGGTACTACGACCCATGTGAAGAGAGTAGACAAGCATCTATTAACTGCGTATTACGCAATCAAAAGGACAAGACTATCTGCCAGGAGTTTTTTGACGCATATAGGGAATGCAGCAAAGATTTCTTCGCTAAGCGTCGCCAGGATCGCCGCGAAGGAAAGAAAGGATGGGGTATTTGGTAAAATGCAAAAGAGACTTTTATACACGGCTTGAACATTGGTGTAAAGCCCGTCTATGTACTCCAACGAGTTTTGTGGAGTTCCAAAACATTGCCTTGTCAAATGCATCAGCATTGTGAAAGTGAAAATGGTGTATGCGTGGTGCACCTTCAAATTCTTCTGTTCTTTGTTCGTCTTCCGGTTCAAATTCTTGGTCACTGCCCAGGTCATTGCTTCGTTCATTACTCCAATCATTTTCGAGAAATTCATACGGAGGTTCACGCCAAAACGTAGAAAGAAGCAGAGGAGTTCGTGCAGGTATGCCACTCATTTGTCGTCTTGATTGAAGGGCCAGAGTTGTATTCTGCATCTCTATTCGCCCAGTTTTGCGGTTTAAAGAACAAACAAAGAAGCATTTCTCAGGGTGCTTCGATTGCAGGGATAGCGATCCAAACTTATTGGCCAATGCAGATCTCTCGGTCTGCAGTTGAACAAGGGGAAGGATTCTGCGGAAAACATTGTCTATCACGGATGATACATCGACCTGAATTGTAAATAGAACATAATTCAATTGAATGTTAAGAACGCAAGTGTCTTTACAAGTGATGTAATCGGAAAGGCGATCGCAAAGTTTGTTGTCCCATTCCCTCATAAAGGAAGAAGATGGAGGAAGCTGAGCCAGAATGGGGCAGCGGTGACGCTGGCCACGATGTCTCCTGGTACGAGCCGCTAGATCGTCAACAAAGTCTATACCCGCATCCTGAACAAAGTCGAAATCACGAGTGATCTCGTACATCAGTTCACGTAAATGGCGGGCGAATTGAACACTTCCACGCTGCTCAGGTAATGTCAATGTTTCTGGGTGGCGAAGACATTTTTCAATGTAATGGAGATAGTTGAGAAAGAACGTTTCGGCAAAGTTATGAAACGGACGAATACGTAGCCATTCTCTCAATTGAAGGCGTACGTGATCGTTGCCTCGTCCTCTACCAACGCCTGTTTTAGTAAGGAAACGCAAGTCATTGTTTTCGAAGTCCACCACTGATCCAGTGAACGGAACACGCAGAACTTCTGAGAGGGCCAGATGAACAGAGGGATGTCTGAACCCGAGGTTCAGCACCACATCAAGCAACAACCGACTGAGCAAGACAGACTTTTGATGGAGAGGATCCTGCGATGGACAACCGCTGCAGCCCAGACGTGGGTCGCCGGCAAGAAACAGAAGAAACCCGTGGAGATGCCATGGTTCATTAGCGGCACGGAGGGAGAAAAAGCCTTCCAACAGGGATTGCTGTACTCGTTGAAAATTCAATTCGATCTGGTTACTGGTGATACCGCCACCAAAGGCGTTATCCACCCCAAGCGAGAACACCAGGCCCGACCGAAGAAACGAAGAAGAAGGTCCATGAGTGAGAAGATGCCGAGCTCGCAGATTGAGTGTAGAGTTCTGGATCGACTGGCCATGAGCTTCTACTGAGCGGATCTGGTGGTTTTTTACAGAAGTGACCGCTTCTAGCGAACTCAAGGAATCTTGTGCAGAATGATGTTGTGCACGAATAAAATGGTCGTCACTCATGACCGTGTCATGAGAATCTGGCAGCGCCTGTTCTGGGATACTTGAGCTCGTGAGAGACAGGTCCTGAGCATGATTTAGGTCAAATACGGGTTTGAAGCGCTTTGAGTTAGATTTTTTTGGACGAGTCTCAGAACGCTTACGTTTACGGTTACGTTTGCGCAGCTGATCACCCGTAACCAGAGGCGAAGATGAAAATGTGAGGGTACCGGCACGGGAGGCAACAAGGAACTCATCCATGCGCAGGTCCAACAGTAGCGATGTTGGCGAAGGGTGGGGATGGCTGCAAAATAACGGCAGAATTCCCGGGTACGAAGGGCTATTAATGATGGAAGTAAATGCAGTTGCAAAGTCCGAGTGATACTGTGCAAGCTTCTCCGCAAACCCACGGTATCGACGGCGAATAGCATTTCGACGCCGAAGGTCTGCGTGGTCTAAATTAGCCGGCCCGCGTGCTGACTGCAAGAGGTGCTGCACGCTGTTTGTTTCAAGTGCGGCAGGCGTTAAACCCCCCACACTCCCGGCAGTTCCCGCAGGTGGGGCAGCATCACTCGCAGATACTGATGTCTGTGGTGGCGCAATTCTGTTTGTTGCTGTTAGAGCATGTGGTGCTCCTGACGCCTCGAATCTTGCTGGGGAATACGCACCACTGCGACTCTCGTTGGGGAAGCTTTCACCCGGAGTTTCTACACACATTTCCAGGCCAGCGGGGAGCGGTGGCAGGTGGGGAAAATCATCCCCTGACTCCGTGGTGGAAAACCCCGCGGAGTTTGTCTCTTCTGAATCATCTGAGTCGCTCCACTGCAGGCTGAAATCAATGTGAGGGATGGTGTAAGACAGCGAAAGATTGCGGATTGGCGCCGGGAGATGATTGATATGTATCAGATCCTGGCGTGACAACAGAAGCGCTGGGTTTCCGCCGGTATCCAAGGATGACGACCCACCACTATATAGTGATGAGGCCCATATAGTCCATGGGGAGTGACGGTGGCGGTCTGGTGTAGGCATACGATAGAAGTTAGGGATCAGCCGAAATGAAAATGATATATCGCGCGGAACAAGTCTACAGATGCAGTAATGCGCACTTTGTGGGGCGTAATCAATGGAGAACAAAAAAAGCCCAGGGACAATAACGGAGCTGCAAAAAAAGTAAGGAAATGTTGGAAATTAGTCAACGAGGAAAAATAAAAATTAGACGATAATTTTAAAGGTGGGGACGTCTTACACATCCACTAATTATCGGGAGAATGGAACACCCAATGTACACAATTGTCGGGAGAAAGGAACACAAAAGTAGACACAAAAAATGTTTTCACCATCTCAGAGGGAGGAGAAAGAACGAAAAGAAGGAACTGGCCGAGAATCCCGTATCATAAAATAGAAGCGGGGAATACGAAGCTTCACCACTTTCTCTGCACATACTGCTCTGGAAATTATCCTCCAGACTCCGTGTCAATGTGGAGTGGGTAGAACCCTAGGTGCGGGTATACTTCCTGCACTAATAAAAAAAAATGTGGGGAATCATCTAATCATGATGGAATTGAGTACCATTCCCCCACTCCGATGACTGTTTTAGCAAGGCAAAGAGATCTGCGCAGGACAACTTGACTCAAAGTCTTCCTTCGAAACGCGTGGTACTTAAGCTCAGCCATGTAACCTCGAAATAGAATTTTGTTAGTCGCTAAGTTTTTCTTTCTCATTCCGCACGGCTGAACATGGAGAAACCTTATACCGAAAAGCCACTGGCTCAACACATCGAGAATGCCTCAACTGCAAGTACTGAGATCGATACATTTGATGACATTGACGAGAAGAAGTTGCGCCGCAAAATCGACTACCATTTAGTTCCCTTGTTTACTGTGCTTTACCTTTTGTCGTTTTTGGACAGAGGAAATATCGGTAATGCAAAAATTGAAGGGCTTGCTGAAGATTTGCATCTCAAGGGCCACGAATATAACATGACTTTGACCATTTTCTTCATCTTCTACGCTCTGATGGAAGTCCCATGTAATGCCCTTTTGCACCGGGTACTGCCCCAATTTTTTATTCCTTCTACCATGGTACTTTGGTCTATTGTGATGACGCTTATGGGTACGGTGAAGAACTACCATCAGCTTTTGGCCACACGTGCTCTTTTGGGACTCTTTGAGGCTGCTCTTTTCCCAGGTATCTCATATATTTTGTCCGTGTACTACAAGAAGAACGAGGTGTTGGTACGTGAGGCAATTTTCTTCTCTGCTGCTTCGATGGCCGGTGCCTTTTCTGGACTTTTGGCTGCAGCGATTTCTAAAATGGATGGTATCGGTGGCTATGAAGGTTGGCGTTGGATCTTCATTTTAGAGGGTTTGCTTACGTTCGTTGTTTCTGTCGCTGCATTCTTTTGGTTCCCTCTGCATCCAGCCAACTGCTCATTCTTAACCGAGCGCGAGCGCCAGTTTGCCGTTTACAGAGTGAAGCACTCTGCCAATCACAAACTGTCAGACGATGAGGTGATTCCAGGAATGGAAGTACTTCCAGTTTACAAAGGAGAGGACGATGCTCAAAAGAAGGAATACTTCTGGGCGGTTTTCAAGGATTGGCAATGTTGGTCCATGCTTATGATTTACTATGGTGTTGTCACTCCCCTTTATGCCATTTCGCTTTTCACTCCTACAATTGTCAAGAGTCTCGGTTATGCATCGACAAAAGCACAACTTATGACTGTTCCTATTTATATTGTGGCAGCAATCTTCAGTATTGTACAAGCCTACTTATCTGACCGCAGTGGGTTGCGTTCACCTTTCTTGATCTTCAATTTTATATGTATGTTAGTGGGTTACATTTTGGCCATCGCATATGATCCTACTCAGCTGCCTGGTGCAGTTTACGCGGGTCTTTACATTGCTGCGTTGGGTATTTATCCAGCTATCCCATTGGCAATCATCTGGTGCTCCAACAACTTGTCTGGTTCTTTCAAGAGAGCAGTCGGTATGGCATTCCAAATTGGAATTGGAAACTTCGGTGGTGCTTTCGCTTCCAACTTTTACCGGTCGGAAGACGCACCCCGGTTTATTTTGGGCCATGCTCTGATTTTGGGATTCATCTCCTTGGGGTTGGTTTTTTCCCTTGTCGCAGTATCAGGCTACACTTTGTCTAACAGGAAAAAGCGGAAAGATGTTGCCACGGGCGTGTACGATAACTACACGCGTGAGGAACTTTTGGCAATGGGTGACAAGGGTCCACATTTTGTTTATCGGTTATAGTTTGGTACTCAATGGAATGTGAAGTATAAACAAGAAGCTGTAGAGCAGAAAAAAAGAAGAGAAGTTTGGAAAAACCATCGTGAAAACACCACCTGTATCAGGCAATACAAAAACAAAAGAAAACAAAAGAAAAAGAACAGAACTGCCTACTTTTCTCATCCGATTATTCGCGTCAGGAACAACAAATTTGTGAGAGCCTTTTCAGAACTCCTGCCGTGGCACGATGGAAGGATTACGCACGACGCGATAAGCTGCTATGCACATATTCCGCGATAAGGCAGAAAAAAGAACATTAATGTAAGACACCAAAAACATAGTGAACAACAAATCAAATGCAAAACTAGAAGGAAAAAATCTGACGAAAACAAAAATCCTACCAAATGAAATTGATATGAAATCAATAAAAATAAAAATAAAAAAAAAGGAGCCAATGATCTTACAATGCCATCAAATTAGTCTTCTCAAATTGCTGGCTACATCGCCATATCAGAACCTCCATTCTCTAAAGTGACATATGCCTCGAATTTACTCACACTTCAACTTGCCACAATTAATTCACTCCCGCCCTGGTTTACACACAGGCCGGTCACTATGTGCGGTTAAACTTTCGCCAGCATCTAGATGTGGTGTAAAGGTGTTTTTGCAAGGCCTTTGATTACGATTACTAACGAGTAGACGTTGGAATGTGTCGTATTTGTACTGGGAACAGAAGCGGGAAAAACCTCTCGTCCCACAATTGTGTGTCTGACCTTCTACTCAAAAAAATCGCCTTAGAAATCGAGCATTCCGCTGCTTGTTTCCTGGTACTGTTTAGGACTGGCATTGAACAATAGCTGGCTCGGTTTGTATACAGGACAACAGAAAGCTACTTTTTTTTGTCTCCTCTTGTTTTGTCTACGCACAGTAGAACTACAACAAAGCAGCTCCTTGACATATCCAGACCGCCTCTCAGTATCGTTTTTTTTCGACTTAATCCATCCTTTTTTTCTTCTCCTTGCAAGTTCCTGTGCTTGACGAATTTTTTACTATTCTTTTTTCCTGGGTGATATTGGCTGGGCTTACCGCATCAATCATCCGCGTGAAACTTTTTAAAACAAAGAAAAGTATACTACAAAACAAAACAACCAAAGGTTCCATAGCTCTGTGATTACGGAGTCTTATCTATTACGCCCTTTCCCCCTGTTCAAGCTTTCGATACCGTTTCTTCCCTGAGTCTTGTTAGTTAGCATGTCGAAAACTTCCGAAGCAATTTACGTCTGTATCAAGCAGTTCAACGCCAGGTTGGGCGATGAGCTTACACTCAAAGTTGGAGACAAAATCGAAGTTCTTGCTGATGATTCCGAATATAACGACGGCTGGTATATGGGCCGTAAGGTATCGGACAATAAAGTGGGGTTGTTCCCCAAATCCTTTACGCGCGTGCTGGACGCTGTGTCGAAAGACCCCACCTTGTTACGCTCCCGCTCGCGTCGACTACCTAATATACCCAATCAAAACAACAATACGAATGGAGGCACAAATGGAAATGGTAACACAGGCGGCACTTTCAACAACAACTCGAGCGCCAACCTTGCGAAACCAGAAACTGTCAGCCTGGTCAATAATAATCTCTCCACCCCTAAGAAAGCGCAGTCGCAATCCTTTCAGACGCCAAAAGACGATGCAAGTCATCCTGCCTTCAAAACCCAGGATGGCGAGGTTGACACAACAATGGAAGAAATTGACAAAGCATTGAAAGAAATGCGCGTGTCATCTCTTGACCCATCGCATGGACATCTGCGTAATCCATCTGCCCTGTCTTTGACTCAAGATCTCAATCCTTTGAAAGCGTATCAGTGGACTCCAAAGCAAGTGTCTTCTTATTTTGCAATCGTTCTTGGCTTTGACATGGACGTTGCTGGTAAGTTTGCTCGCCATAAAATAACTGGTGATATCTTATTTGAACTTGATTTGGCGCATTTGAAAGAATTGGAAATAGATTCCTTTGGTACGCGTTTTGAAATCTTCAAAGAAATCGAAAAGTTAAAACAAATTGGTAACAGAGCAAAGTCCTCAAGGAATCCAAGCTCTCGCTTGGATACTTATGATCGGTCCAAAGACTCCTCTTTCAGCACTCAATTTACAGATCCGTATGATAATTCAGATGATAAGAATGACAACAATTCTCAGCTATTCCCTCCCTTCCAGCTTCCTGATGAATCGAAGTCTAATTCCAAGATTGATAGAGTGGCATCAAGTGCTTCTAAGAAAAGCTTCCAACATCAGAGAACTAGGTCGCAATCCATGGACAATATTTTGAATGCCTTGGGTACTCCAAAAAACCCTGGTTTGGAAAGTCCTGGCTCGTTCATGTCCCCAAGAAGAGCTCCAGAGCCTCCATCAGCTAGTCCAATGAATAGAGGCTATAAGTTTGGAGGAAGTCCTGTCACACCGCAAGCAAACTTTTCGTCAGGAAATGGATTATATATGACAAGAACGAGTGCCTCCACAGCTGCTTTCAACAACGGGTCTCTGCGTCCAGCTTCTTCCGTGTACGAAGGATCTTTAGCGCCAAATCACCAGAGACAAGGATCAAGCGCGTCTCACAAGAGACATTCTTCAGTCTTTCTGTTCTTGTCTGGAAATAACGAGGAAGGAAAAGAAAAGCTCCAGAGTCAAAACTTGTTTAGACCTCCAGCTGCTCCTCACAAAGCTCTCCCTGATTCTCCAAACCGCCAATCCAAGATGTTCTTGACACCAGATACGATAGATATTGACGAAGCAGGCCTATCACCTAAGAAGAACAAAAAAGAACCAAAATCTGAGAAGAAAGAGCTTGGAAGATTAAAAACCTTGCGCTCGGTTTCCACCCAAAATTTCCGTAATCTCACTGGCCCAAAGAAACTGAAAACCTCCGCCTTCCAAGAAGGTATAAGAGAAATCACGCCTGATGACGCAATAAAAAGCTCAAATCACAGTGGTTGGATGACCAAGAAGTCTTCTAATGCTTTGGGTTGGAGGTCACGCTATTTCACATTGCACGGTACCCGGTTGTCTTACTTCACTTCTTTACGTGACAAGCGAGAAAGAGGGTTGATCGACATTACAGCTCATAAAGTTATTCCTATCAGTACTGATGCAGATGGAACAGGTACCAATGATAAGTACATTGCCCTCTATGCTGCTCTGGCTGGTTTCGGAAGATACTGCTTCAAACTTGTGCCCCCAGCACCAGGTTTCAAGAAAGGCTTGACGTTTACTCAGCCAAAGACTCACTACTTTGCAGTGGAAACTGCAGATGAGATGAGAGGCTGGCTTAAGGCTCTCATGACAGCCACCATTGACATAGATGACACTGTTCCTCCCGTGAGTAGTTGCAATACGCCGACTGTTTCTTTACTGAAGGCTCAAGAGCTATTGGCAAAAGCCAGAGAAGAGACCAAATTGAAGGACGAAGAACTACGTGCTAAGGGGTTCTACGGCAATGGTGAAATAGGCGAGGATTTCACAGGTCTGACAACTCTACTCAATGAAAGTGCAACCTCTGAAGAAGCATCGCCTATAGTAGGTTCGATTGATGAGACCACCATCTCATCCGGAACTCCAGGAGGAAACCCCCCTCGACTCAGTGTTGATACACACATGAAGCACGGCACCAATACACCTCAGTTATCTGGAGGTTTTGCTTCACCTTACCTTTTGGCGTCAGGAGTTTTGTCCCCTAAACAAGGCAACCTGTTTACAAGGAAGGATTACTTTGGTGATAGCGTAGAAGCTAAGACTCCTACTGTGGCCGAAGAAAGTCCTATTTCTGTTGATTCTAGCTTGAACTCTCCACATCAGGTTTTTTCTAATAGTAACGGCCGTGTTATCAGCGGAACAAAGTCAGATTTGAGATATTCTGGAAGTGACAGGGGAAGCATGTTCAAGGGTTTTAAATAATCCAGTCTTGATAACCGGTGTGACACAATGGTGCGTTCACTTACCGTCAGTATAATACAAAAAGAATAATTGGTGTTGATATATTTGGAAGAGATTCTCACGGTTTGGAATCTTTGCTTGCTTTAATTCAATAATACTAGTATAAAGATTTTAATAGACTAGGCCGGTAGGCACTCTTGACTTTAATTGTCTGACTAGACTAGTATGGGTGCAAACTAGCCGTGTACTTTATATACAGGAACAGATGTACAAAATAGTCTAAACAAAGCGCAATATCATCCATCAGAGAACCTTGAATTTAGTCCTCTTGATTCTATCTGGTAACAAAAGGAGACCGCTATTCGTCCCTCGAATCCTTATAATAGGAAAACTTAATCATTTGTTTCTGTGATCGCTCTGTTCATCTCATAAACTCGCATCAACCCAACCCACAATGGATACCGAGGCACAGTATGTGGTCCAGCAACTCAGGTCCATTGTCATACATTCTCTTGATACATTCAATCTAAGGAATGCTGAATTCGCCTGTGAGAGATTATTGGCGTCTAATCCTGACGACCCAGATTCCACCTATTTGTACGCATTAACTCTCTTTCGGCAAGGAAGATACAAGGCAGCATATAATAAGACTATTAATGAAGGGGATCAATGTACTAATCATTTGGGATGTGCTTACATATTTGCAAGGCTGTGTTTGCATCTACACAAGTATAAGGAGGGTATTTTCAGCTTGGTCAATTTGACGCATTTGTACAATGAAAGTCTGTTTGCTGCCCAGGAATCGGTTGATGGAATATTTGCAGACAGACAGGTGCAAGAAGATAAAGGCACATTTCTGTTCCTGCTGCCAGAATTACGTCACAGTTATGAGTCGAATAGGCTGATATTTCCAGATGCATCGGCAATTTATCATCTCTTGGGTGATTTGTACAATGCACAAGGTGATCACAAGAATAGCGCTCTTAGCTACCAACAAGGACTTCGGTATAATCCGTATGACTTTGAAGCTTTCCAAAAGTTATGCCGAATGGGAGTGGATGTGACCATCAAGACATTATACGGGGCACCTTCACATTCGCTTTCGAGCGGCTCCAGTGATCCTCCAGGGCCATCCTTTTTGGCGCTATCTAGCAAAAGCGAAAATGAAGCGCAATCGAAAAATGAGTTCTTAAGTGTTCCAAACCCGTTTGCAACAACACCAAGGTTAGGAAATGGGATGCCTGATGTCTCTACGCCACGAGTGCTTGAAGTATCCAACCGTCGTTCTGTCAATGAGCCAGAAATGCCACGTCCTCTGCTTGGTCAAAGAAACGGGTCAAGATCCATCTCTTACACCAGGAAACCTGATTTGTCCCATCCAGACAATAGTAGAGGTTTAAAGAGAGGGAATCCATCAACTTTTGCCACTACAGAATCACGATATGCTGTTTCAAGAAGTATACAAAGTGCAGACAACTTCTTGAGACGTTTGTTCTCTCTTTTCGCCAAGCTGTACAAAAGTTTTAGCAAGTACGATTGCTACAAAGCCATTCGGATACTTGAATCACTTCCAGACAATGAGAGGGATACACCCTGGGTATTGTCCAAACTAGGACGTTTGCATTACGAGATTGTGAACTACAAACAGTCAAAGCGGTTCTTCATACGGCTACGTCAAATAGACAGAACAAGACTTGAGGATATGGAATATTACTCGACCCTTCTATGGCATCTACACAAGAAAGTGGAACTTATGTATTTGGCCAATGAGTTACATGATATCGACTGCAATCTGCCGGTAACTTGGTGTGTCATGGGCAATTTATTCTCGCTTAACAGAGAGCCGGACGAAGCAATTAAATGCTTTGATAAATCAATTGCACTTGACTCACATTTTGTCTATGCCCATACCCTCAAAGGACATGAATACTTTGGTACGGACAACTATGAAAGAGCATTGGATTGTTTCAGGCTTTCGATTCTACTAAACTCTCGTCACTACAACGCCTACTATGGAATCGGAATGGTCTATATAAATTTGGGGGAGTATCATAAGGCAGACTATCATTTCCGAAAAGCCGTCGCCATCAACCCAATCAACATAATCTTGATTTGTTGTGTTGGAATGGTGATGGAAAAGCTAGACAAAAAAACACTTGCCTTGAGACAATACGAATTAGCAAATAAGCTTCAGCCTTTGAGTGCATTGCCAATTTTCAAAAAAGCACAACTTCTCTTTTCCATGCAGCAATTCTCACAAGCCCTAAAACAATTCGAAATGGTGAAGGAATTGGCACCCAACGAAGCATCAGTCCATTTCCTATTGGGCCAACTCTACAGTATTCAAAATGACCGCTTCCTGGCAATAAGGGAATTCACAATTGCCCTCAATTTAGATCCGAAAGGCAATTATCTAATCCGTGAAGCTATGGAGACACTCAAAGATAACAACGACATGAACTAGCCCAATGTGGTAAGTGTGCATATACCGCTTTAGATGTTTTCATTTTGTTTTTTTCAAGCAAGACAATATAGATGAATTACATCGATGTCGCGCGCTAACTGACGTAGATAGTTAGATTAGGTACGTTTTTCTTCTATCAGCATGTGGAAACAAATCATCTATCTTTGGCTCGTATCTCTAGCTGCAGCCTTCGATTTGTTTGCACCCAATAAATACGCCAAGGGAGATAAAGTTGAGCTTCTATCAAATAAGATTGAGAGTGATCATACCCAACTCCCATTTCATTACCATGACCTCCCGTTTGTATGTCATGATAAAACAAAAAAGGCGAAACATATGCTGTTGGGAGAGATTTTGAAGGGAGACCGTTTTTGGGAAACGAACTACGAACTTGAATTCAAAGTTGATAAGAAATGTGTTAGGCTTTGTGACATGTCTGCTAACCAGCGTGGGATTGAGCGAGCTGCTCGTTTGATCAAGGATGGCTATTTTGTTCACTGGAATCTTGATGGTTTACCCGGTGCCACTACTTTCACAAGTAAAAGCCACACTTCCAAATATTATGCAGCAGGCTTCCCCCTTGGTTTTATGAAAGATGGCATTGCTTACTACTACAACCATGTCACAATCGTCATTCGCTATCATACAGAATCTGATGGACTCCATACAATTGTGGGATTCGAAGTATATCCAAAGAGTGTGAGTGATGAACACTGTCCTGGTGCGTCGAAAGATTACAAGAATTTCCCGCTCATTCCAAAGAAAAAGGATGGAAAACTCAGTGACGAAAGAACAGTGATCCCATATACTTACGCTGTTTACTGGCGTGAAGATAACTCCATTACGCATGCGAACAGGTGGGATCTTTACTACGAAAACGACCATAGTATGGCCAGCAGAAAAATTCATTGGTTTTCCTTGTTCAACTCACTTGTTCTTGCCTGTCTTGTCTCAACAATTGTTGCGGTTATAATGTTTAGACTTATGAAATCAGATATCCAAGGAGGCTCGTCTCTTCCTCTTTCACAAACTGATGGGTTCTCCACTTCTCTGTGGAAGCTGATGGCCGGCGAGGTTATGCAAAAGCCAAAGGGGGCGCTCTTATTGAGTATTCTTGTCGCTTGTGGTATCCACTCGCTTGTGGCAATGTTAGGTGTTGTGGTGATCCTTGTTCTTAATTCTAAACTTACATTTGCTGCAGGAAGTTCTGCCAGCGCCTTTTTCAATGCACACCAAGGTTCCGTTTTTACATGTTCCCTAATGTTCTTATTGGCGTCAGGTTTTGTTTCTGCGTATCTTGGAATGATTCTTCATAAATTACTACTTTGTGAAGATTTAAAGACAGTTTACAATCCCAGCCGTACAGTTCAATTGTCATGTCTCTTCTCTGGTATCTTGCCTTTGAGCATCTTATCAGTTGTGTTGCTCATTAATTTGTTTGTTTGGGCAAAAGAATCTTCGAATGCCCTTCCGTTCGGCACAATCGTTGTTCTTATTTTGTTGTTCGCTATTGTCGAAGTACCACTTGGAATCTTGGGTGGATGCCTAGGTAACAAATTCACATTTTCCCCCAAATCTTTCATGGTTAGACTGCAAAATTCTCACAGCAAACCCGTTTATGCACATAAAAAGGCTCGATCTTTTGTCATGAACCCTATCATCAGTACAATCACGTTTGGGTTGATTCCATTCGGGATTGTTTACGTGGATCTATTGTTTATTTTCAACTCGGTCTGGCTCGAAAAGACAACCTATTATTATATGTATGGCTTTCTCCTCGTAACAGCAATGTTACTACTTGTTGTTGTTGGGGAATCGGCCATATTTGCAACTTATCTTTCGTTGGCGTGGTACAATAACCCAAACTGGCAATGGATGTCTTTCCGAATCGGTTCCAGCATCGGATGGTTTGTTTACGCCTACACCATTTATTACTATTTGTTCTACTTGCACATGACTGATCTTGTCAGTGTTTTTATCTATTTCGTCCATATGGCTGTTGTTTCATGTGCACTCGGCGTGACTTGTGGAGCTGTTGGTGTCATATCGTCAATGGTGTTCCTCCGTTTCATTTATGGAATAGTCAAGTCCGATTAATTCTTTTCTGCATCGCCCTAAATAACCAGTCCTCATTTCGACACTATCATTTAATAGAGATCACATAGAATACCTCCATAATAATAATAATTATAGCAACAATAATAATAATGATACGAGTATGACGACAAGACTACAATTCCAAATGTCACGTGTATGATTTCATTTTTAAATTTATTGAAAAACCTTAGACAGTTTTTCAAATGATCATGAGGAGAAGGAGAATATATGATAAACGGCTTGAACCATAAGCTCCTTAGGCTTAGTCCAAAGAGGAAGCACCAGTAATAATATCCACCAATTCGTTGGTAATGACAGCTTGTCTGGTTCTGTTGTACAAAATAGAGTAGGAGTTGATCATGTCACCAGCGTTCTTAGAGGCATTGTCCATAGCGTTTCTTCTAGCAGAAACTTCGGAAGCGTAACCTTCAGCTTGAGCAGTCAAAATGGAGTTGGCCAAAGAAAATTCAGCCAAAGTGTCAGAAGTGCCCTCAGTCTCCAATTCGTACTTGCTCAAACCAGGAGCCTTCTCGATGGCGTCAGCAGCAAAGACAGAAAATTCAGATGGTTCGAAAGAAACACCAGAAACAAACTTGTTGTACAAGATTTCAGTGTTCTCGTACTTACCCAAGGTGCCAATTTCGTCAGCAATCAAAGCAGCCTCGTAGAAAGTTGGCTCAGACTTACCGACACCGTTGAAGGCCAATTTAATCTTTTCAGCGTGGGTTCTCAACAATTGAGCCTTAACCTTGTCACCAACAGCAACAATGTCAACATTACCTCCCAACTCTTCGATTCTTTTTCTAGCAGCCTTGGAGATTTGGGTGTGGATGGAGCCACACAAACCTTTGTCGGAAGAAACAACAATCAACAAAGTCTTTTCGTCGGCAACCTTCTCTGGCTCAGCATTCTTGTAGAACTCGGTGTCAGACTCGTTGAAAACTCTAGATGCTTGCATGGCTCTTTGGGCCTTGTTCAATCTGGTGGAAGCAACAATCTTCATGGTGTTGGTGATCTTCTCGATGTTCTTAATAGACTTAAGACGCATCTCGATTTCTCTCAAAGTGGCATAGTTTCTTAACTTTGTTAGTACGATTTCATGTTTTCAATTGATGCCACAATTTTCACGGGATGGGCAATTTCAATGGGATTGACATACCTAGCGCCAGAACGGGCGACCTGAGAAGCACCTAAACGGAACATTTTGCAAAGCTGTTGGTGTTGAGTGGAAGCGTAGGGTGAGTGAGTTTTTGGTTTTTTTCGTATTGTGGTCGTTCGGAACCCGAGTCGCAGTTATGGCCTTTGATTGGTCGCGATGGTGTGTCACGTGCGCAACACACTCCGAAGCTCGTTTTCTTGAGCCAGGCTACGCTTCCCGGCGTGTTCAATGTCTGAATACAATGGGTTAAATACTGATGTAGAAGGCGGACATTGGCTGAACTATGTCGTGCTTAGAAAAATATTAAGAGAAATCTATTTTGGTTTTGTCCTGGAGCATAGCTCGCAGCTTGGTTTTCGTGTAGGCTATAATAAGGAAATTGATCTAAAAGTACACACATAATTTTTTTCGCTCTGTCCCAATTAGACAATTTATTTCGTCTTTTACATTTTAATTCTTCTTTTTATTTCGGGCTCGTAAGTTCAATGACATTTCGCCAGATGTTTTATGGCATTGCAGTTTGTTCTGCGATTGGATGCGATTCGGTCAAATGGGTGTGTGCAACTGATATGAATGAATGGCCACTACAATAAATAATTTGACTAAAAAAAGTCTCTGATCTAGTAGAGAAGATTCTTAAAAGAGTTCATTAGATGAAATCCACTTTTATATCGATTTGAATTTTTGGTGTGTAATTACACATTGACAGTGTTTCGCCTACTGCAACTAATTCGCGATAATGATATAATTTGTCTAAGGTAGTACAAATCTACAAGTTGGGACGGTAGCAAATAAAACATGGATCAAGAAATACAATACTCAAAAAACATCATGCACAGCTAGTTACATCCAAAAAGACAAATCGAAAAAGAAAAAGTAAAAACTGGCTTCAAAAGCCTCCAACACTCCTTCGAGAGTGGGTTCCCCTAAGATTACTACTACACCAAATACTCCATAAATAATGTATGATGCCTATACATCTATGCTGAGTGGCCAGAAAAATGATAATTTGACCGATAAAAAAGTCTATGGTACAATTATTGTGAAGGGTCATTCTTTTGGTAACCCAAGTAACCTTGCAATGGGTAAGTTTCAATCATTTTCATATACTTCATGATCAAAGGTCTGCAGTTCTTCTGGGCATCCGGGCCGTGATATTGTTTGCATTTCCTTAACGCATCGTGAGTGATTCTCAACTCCTCGTTTCTAATCCATTGCTCTCTCATCATGGAAGTTCTGGCTTGTTGCACTTGATCGAAGTTGTTGTAGTTGATGTCGTCAAAGGACACCAACTCATTTCTCTTGTGATCTTGATAAGTGGCTATTTCGTTAGTAATCATGCCTGTCTATTCATGGTTTTTCGGAACTTGATGCATACCCATTTCTTTCGTGGAATGTGCTATTGTTGGAGAGGTTTACGAAAAGGTGAATTTTTACTGGTGCATGGTTTTGGGGTGCGGCACGACCTTTCATTTGAGCAGTGGTACTGAACAGTGGTTCTGAAGTAAAGCTGGAAGGTCAAGCTAGGAAGCAACTATATCAAATACTTGCTGACATAGAGCTTATATGGAACACTTCCACCACACCAATCAATAATATAAATTCAGAAAAATACAAAATGGTTCTTCTGAAATTACCCAATTTACTTGCGAAAACTAATAAAAGAAAAACCATGAACACGCCAATTATCCTGCTTTCCAATCTCTTTCTTGTTCTGATTCCCCTTCTTTTTTCATCTAACTTGTTGTAGTTTCATTCCATATTTTTCATCTATATCTACTGTCCCTCACGCAGAGTACTCTTTGGACAAAAGACCCGTGCACCAGAAGTAGCATATAGCACATGATGCCGATAGAAATCAAACCCCATAGCACTATACATCATGTCTTCAAAGACAGACGATAGCTCCAAAGATGTGCTATCAAACAACGGACACGCAATTTCTTCTAAGGAACCGATATTGACGTTGAATGCATCATGGATTGCTGTTGCTCATGCTATTTGTGCGTACTCGGCGTTCCTCTCGGCACTAGTTGTGGGGTGTTGGCTTCACTATCACAAGATCGTTCAGAACTCCTCCTATGGCTACCCAGACGAATGGTTTCCTAGTGTTTCTGCTACCATCGGTGATCGGTATCCAGAACGTTCTTTGTTTCAAATTCTTATTGCCTTGACAGCTGGGCCACGGTTTTTGTTGATCATCTTCAACTTTCTTGTTTTACGTCACGCAGGACTGAAAACCTCTTACGTTTTACTATCTTCAGGGATTATTCGGACATTCACATGCGGTGGCTGGGTTTATATCACCTCTACTGACGACCACGATTGGCATGATATCTTCATGATCAGTTACATTGTGTTGACAATTCCATGGACAATAACGGTGTCAGTCTTGTCTCCAAAAAATTCCACCGTTCGTAAAGGACGTTCATTGACTGGTGCGTCATTTTTCTTAACACTCATTCCATTAGTTTATTTTTTCATCCAACACAAGGTGCATGTTGTTGCCGGTGCCTACTCAGTGTACGCATACTTTGAATGGGCTCTCATTTTGTTGGATATTGGTTTCGATACATGGTCTGTTTGCGACTTGTCCGCTCTTGACATTCAATTGTTGAGCAATGGAATTAGCTTGCAACCGACGAAGCACGTTCAAGTTGCTTCAGCTACGGAAGATAAAGTAGTTTCTTCAACAACAAGCGCCTCCAAAACATCTCTGGTAGAAGATTTCACGAATGTGGAATTTTTTGTGAATGTTATCAACTCTGCCATGTTTTGGTCTGTACTCACGTCTCTTTTGGTTTGTGTTTGGTACTTTCCATTATGGCACATGGGAATTTCAGGCTATGAGGCAGTGATTGCAATCTTGTTTATTGCTCCAATTTTTACTGTTATTCCACCTATCAACAAGCTCTTTAAAAGCTTCCCAATGGTGGCAAGGACCCTAACTGTTTTGTTGGGTCTTGGTGCATACAAAGTTGAAGAGCCAGAGCATCGGCTCCTTGTCATCACAGCCGGCACTGGTTTTGGTGTAATTGCCATTGTATCTGAATGGGCTAGTGTTTACAACAGCCCCAAAAAGTACAACTCTTTATGGGTGACATTTTTACTTGGACTTTTGGTGACTTCGGTTTTCAAATTCATGTGTCACTCAAACAATCCAGCATGGCCCATTATGCATAAGGAAAATGGCGGATACAATGAGTATGCTATTGCCGCCGGCTTATTATCAGCGTTCCTTACTAAAAGCCAGGTCAGTACGACTCTGGCTCCTAAGTGGAAGGGTGGGTCTCTTATTTTTGCCGCTTTGGCATTAGGAAGTTATCTCTTCTGCATCCAAGCTTTTCTCAGTGATTCGTCAACAATGATCTACTGGACGTGGGAAGGTTATCCAATCCGTGGGCCGACACCATTGACTGGAGGCTTATTCCATTTTGCTGCCTTTGCGGCGGGTATTCTCGCTTCTATTAAATTGAACCCCAACTTCTTCCAACGCCCCGCATTTTTCCTCACTGGCGCTTCGGGTGCATACATTTTGTATATGTATAAGGGCTGGGTCGGATTTGGTGGATCGATAGTGTTTACCTTTTTCCTTGCAGCAATTGCTCCTTTAATTGGACAAGCTGTTAGTGGATACAATCCAGCTGCTTTGTTCTCTCTTTCATTCCTAATATGCGTGATTCTTTCGTTGGCCAGTGTTTGGATTGTTGCTTACGCTTTCGTCCCTGGCGGTCCATTATTGAGGGAGAGAACTGATATTGTATTGGGTACATCTGTGGCATTGCTTGTCTTTGGTCCTTTCAACTTCTTTTTGAGGAAAAGAGCTTCCAATATCACCAGGTTGGAGGTGCTGGGATCAAATATTTTCCTGCAAACAATGAAGATTATAACTGTTCTCACAGCATTATCCATTGCAACGTTAATGCACCGCTATCCAACTGCCCCATTCAAACTGTACAATGAAAAATCCAAGTCTTTCACCGCAGGAATTTGGTGTGTTCATTTCGGCTTAGACAATGACATGTGGTCAAGTGAGACAAGAATGCTCGATCTTTTGAGGGACGCCGAAGTCGACATTGTTGGCTTATTGGAGACCGATACTGAACGTCTTATTGGAGGAAACAGAGACTTTACTCAAAAAATTGCCGATGAGCTCGGAATGTACGTTGATTATGGCCCTGGCCCTAACAAACATACATGGGGAGCAGCACTTTTATCGAAGTTTCCAATTCTCAGATCTTCTCATCATTTACTTCCTTCTCCAGTAGGCGAGCTTGCTCCCGCCATTTATGCTACCTTGGACATATATGGCGAACACATAGATGTTGTGGTGTTCCATTCTGGACAGGAAGAAGATGTTGAAGACCGTCGTTTACAAAGCTTAGGTGTTGCAGATATTATGGCTCAATCTCAGCGTCCTCTTGTGCTCCTCAGTTACTTGGTCACTGAGCCCCTTCAAGGTAATTATAACACCTACGTGAGTGAATACTCTCGCATGCACGATATTGATAGCACAGACTGGGATAGATGGTGTGAGTACATATTGTTCCGGGAGCTTAAGAAGGTCGCCTATGCTCGTATCTCTAGATCTACGATTACAGACACTGAGCTTCAAATTGCTAAATTCAAGTTCCTTACTGAAGAACAAAAAAATTACCCTGAAGAATTTTTGTATGGTAACCATTATGTGGATGAGAGCGAGGTGGAACCTCTGCTTAGAATGCCACTGATCCTTCGCGGAGATGGAGTTAGGGGCCATCGCTATCACGTTTTCGACGAACCTAGATATTTTGCAGAGCACATGTGATACAAGTTATGAGATTTAATGGCTATGTAGGCTTTACGAATTGGGTGCATTATATATGCTAGATACATACATGAAAAAAAAAAGTGAGCTTCGTGCGCTCACCAACTCCAGGAACTGAAGAAATTGTTTTGCGCCTATACCCACGCAAGACAACAAGATGAACTCCATGTTTCAGCTGGCTGTTAAGTTGGTCTTTGGCCAACGTCCCGTCCTTAACACCCTCATACAAACCCGTACAAAAATGAAAACACACAAAGCAGCAGCCAAAAGATTCATTAAAACTGGTCACGGTTACAAAAGAAAGCAGGCAGGAAGAAACCACGGTAACGGAGGCTTCAGTTCCAATACCCTTCGTCATTTGGACAACTTTGTGCCAGTCACAGAAAAAGGATCACACTTGAAGAAGTTGAAAAGATACTTGGAATGTTGAGATTGTGTCTACGTTGGACATGAAAAGTTATCTGTACATAGAGAGTAAAACATGGCATTAGTATTAATATAATTATCATTACGGTACAAATGTGTAAAAGGGGTAAAAACTTAAATTTGATTCGTAAATGCTCATTCTATACTTTAGTAACTTTATCATGCTCGATGCTTTCCCATGCTCCCTGGGCGTCTCTTCTTAATTCTTGGGTAGGGAAATAATGGTAATTAGTTTTGATAGAAACAGCGCCGGGAACGTGATCATAGGAGACAAGACCCAACTTAACATATGAATTGTCTTCAATGGTCTTGGTTACATTGACAAATGTCTCCAAATCAGGTGTCTCCTGGTCATTGACATGAGTGATGAAAACGTTATTAGAAATTCCATACTGGGCCATTGGTCCTCCTGCACTCTTACGAGCAACATAAACGCCTGAAGGAATCGTTTCCATGAGTTGTCGAACCGCATGATGTGGTGCTTGAAGCATTGCTCCACACCAGAAGACCACTCTGTCCGTTGTACTAGTTTCCACAGTAGGAACAACAACATCCACAACTTCCATCTCCCGTACGATCTTAAACTTTAACTCTTTTTCTGTGTACATTGGTTCCAAATCTCTCATGCTCGTAACCAATTTGTCGTTTAGTGTTAAAATGATATCGGAGAATTTCAAAGGACACTTCTCAACGCCTTGTGTAGGTGCAGATACTCTGTAAACAGTCAAAAGCTTCACCTCGTCGTCACTCTCTTGTTCAAAGCGGTCAATCCATTCCTGAGGAACTCCACGGGTTCTACCCAGGAAGAGAGTCATGGCTGTGAACTCTGCATCCAAGATACGTAAAGTTGGAGGGAGGTTGTTGTTCTTAAGATCTTTAATGACCTTTTGCACATCAGTGACATCCAAACCCATTCTATACATGACATTGGACATATTGTCGGATTGCTCACCAAAGTACGTCAACCAAAAAGCACGCAAAGTTCCGTCATCATCAACTAAAACACCAGTGTCACATTCTTGGGCAATTTTGCTATCAAGCAAGACACATTCAAGGTTTGTACCTCTGTATCTTGGATTAGCTGTGTTAGCCAGAACGTTGAGCGAAGCCACGGAGCTGACTGAAACTTCGTCAGTGACAATTCTATAACGATAATTGTAACCCACAAAAAAGCTCAGGTCTCCTCTTTTCAAAGGAATGGACGAGACAGGAGGACTGCGAACATCCGCCAATACAAGAGATGCATCGTATTTAACAATGGCATAATTCTGATTGGGGTGCAAGAAAACAACCTTTCCTGGAATATCCATAGACTCAGCAAATATAAGATAGATGTCACAAACATCATTAGGAACAAACCGTCTTGAAACCAAAACATAACCATTTTCCGCATCAATAACCACACCATAGCCAGTGTCTTTCCTATATGGAAAACTGTCAATAGGGACTGAGCAGATTGTTCTCACTTGCACAAAAGATCTGGAAAGAGAAACACAGGCCTGTTTATCTTTCAGAGTCAAAGGAATGTCGATGAATTTAGCGTGACGTGGTTCAATAGGTTGTGGCTCCAATGGTTTGTCTTGAAGCGATTTAAAATCCCAGAGGCCGGTGGTATCGTTTCTGGTAGCAAGACGGAATTCTGACTGCCAATGTCTTTCGATATATACAACATGCAAGTTCTTTGTGTGCAAATCAGACAAATGACGGTAGGTGATTGTTACTTTTTGTCTGTCTGGAATTTGTTTCATGACCTCTATAAAAGTGTCCAAATTAGGAGTAGCTTTATCATCAATCTTGTCTAGAATCCAACCGTTCTTGTCATGTGCAGAGAAGTCAAAAGTACCAGAAGCATCATTGATATAGACACCTTTAACAGGAATACCGTAACAGCGTGCGAGCTGGTAGGAAAGGTCGTTGAAAGAGGCACCTGCAACATCAACAAAACGGCTAGGAGTGATGGCATGCAAGTCTCCAATAGTGATGTTCAATTCGACATTTTGGCCACCTCTTTGTACAACAAACTTTAAAGATTTGCCAACATTTTCGTCCAAGATCTCATCGACCTTAATGAATGTAGAAATATGTTGCCCATCAATCGAGATAAGAGTGTCACCTTCTTTGATAAGACCATGTGCTGGACCTTCAGGCAACACAAGATCAACAACCAACAAACCTGACTTGTCTGGGAAAAGACGTCTGGCGGTTGCCTCAGCTTCAGGAGTCAATCCCAATCTTCTACATTCTTCAAATGGACGTAACATCCATTCCACTTGAATGTCTCCTCTTGTTATAGGCTGTTGCTCTTGAATACACCTCAATGCACGAAGTGGTCTAGAGACAGGTAAAAAGAAGTCTGTCGATGCTTCTGTAGAGCCACCTGCTTGCAAAGCGACCGCTTGACCCGCTTCGTTCACTACCGGAGAACCAGAAGAACCTCCCGAAGCACTTGCAGCAGCTTGGATATACTCGGTATTGAAATCATTGTAAGTCATCGCACCGTAAAAGGGAGCGTTTCTGTCCAAACGGGAGATAAAACCAGCCAAAATAGAAAGTTTCTCTCCAGCATCGTTACCCACGACTCTGATTTCCGTACCGACCTTTGCCAAGTCTGGTCTAAGCTCAAGCTCAGACACTTCCATGTACTTGATTTCCTTTGGATCGAATTGTAAGAAACCAAAATCATGAATAGGATCTCTGTATATTGGCTTCACCACGGCCTCTTCATGGTTGTCAAACACAGCATAACCTGAAAATGGGCCTGGTCCAACAACGTGACGGTTAGTCAAAATAATACCACGTTTTGCATCAACAACAAATCCCGTAGCTTCACTAGTAAGACATAATTCAGTGTCAAAGTTTGTTACATTAGTAAAATGAACAGATACAACACTTTTAATTACGTTAGTGATTGTTTGACTCCACTGGCTGGAGTTGTTGGCACCAGGAACATCGAACACAGGACAGTCATCACCTGATTCCGAAGAGTACTCGCTTTCCGATCCAGATTTGGCCAAGGCTGGCCTCTTGGGCAGTTGCTGGGCGGATCCGTTGGAAATCTTTCTCTTAGGATTGTGCATAGTTTACCACTCGAAGAGATGTCAGGACTGGTAGTATGCGATGAAGTGTGCATTGTAGGATCTGAAAAGCTGCTTGTTTTCCTGCAGACAACCATCGTGTGACGGATAACTACTACTAGACACAGATGGGTATGAGACTTGTTTATAAACGCATAGAGAGAAGAATAAAGTCACTGTGGCATCATTGTATCTTTGTATGCTTCTTTTCCTTTTGTTCTTTCTTTATTCGTTTTGGTTGTCGGCTGGATCTGTTGGCAATACTCGCACATAATATAGACATGGTGTATCAGTAGAGAAGAAAAAAAAAACTAGAAAAAAAAATTATAAGCGTATTTCAGTTAGAGTCGCCATTTTTCCATGTCTTATGCGTATCCCGAGTTGGCGTGGGTGCAGACGGGGTCTGGGTTCACAGACACTCTGTCAATTGGAATTGATAGACGAGCAGAAGCTTTCTTTGAGGACCTGCTAATCAAAATAAGATGTCCGCATTTATTGGCGTCTGTCAAATTATGAGCACTCTTGTATTTGGCTGCTAACTGATGCCCGTCAGTTTTGACTGGTGTGAATCAACCAAGTTTTTCTTTCAATCTCGAAGTCCACGTTGAGTAGTACACCTCCTGCGATTCCTTGTTGTACATCACTGAAGGGTTAATCATCGATCCAAAGTACAGGTATAATTCCCAACCTCTGCCTAATTTGGCTTGTACCTCTTTCTCGCGTGAAGTGTCTTCAGCTGACCAGTCATTATGAATATATTTCAATTCCAAGTCAACCAACCAGGGCTCTCCCTTGACAGACTCCTCTATAATATTAAGCCACATCACCATATTCCATTTCATTAACCCGCCCTTTTGGTACTGAAACAACTGGTCTTGAAGCTCAGTCTTCTTTCCGATGGTGTTTTCAATTAACTTATGATTAATTCGAATGTATGCAGCGTATATGAGACCACACGCTAATAGCCATTCATTTTTCTTCGCAAATTTATGTTTCTGCGCCACAAAACACTCCACGATCTGTGGTGTGATCTTCGCTGGGATATAGAAGTTATTAGCGAAGGAGATAAAGTCGGCAATAGTCAAGTGTCGGATGTATCGTGGAGTGCCAGGAGAAGACACAGCATTTTTCAATGGAGACTTACGAGGAGTTCGTATAGGACTCTTGATTGGACTCTTTTTTGGGCTGCTTGATGGAGTAGAGTTGAACTCTCCCTCTACTCCATCTGTCTTCAGACTCTTTGGATTAAATGGAGATTCCTCATTTCGGAGCTGGACAGAAGGGTTGAAAGGTGACCCTTCATTGAATGCTGTTTTGCCATTTGACTCAGTCGCCCCGGCTAAATCTTGTAACTTTTTAAGCGGCGAACTCACCTTTGGTATATTTCTCTTGTTGGGCAGCGTTGCCGCCGAATACGACCGCTTCTTTGGCGTTGTATGAGGTGAGGAAACACCACCCATGACTTTCTCCAGAATGTCATCTAGTAATTTCTCAACCAATTTCGGTTTAATAGGAATCCTTTGGGACAGAGGTTCAGGTAAATTAAATCGATCCTGGCATCTTTCAACGGCTAAGTAAGCACACAAGTGGAATCTAGCCACATCGGCTTTATTAGGTAGCACAGGAAGTTCTTGTAAGCTTCTTTGGTACAATGAGTCGATATAAGAAACCAATTGAGGCGGATACTCTCCAGAGAACGTTGGAACGATATCTTTCAAAGACTCCGTGAGCTGATGCTTGTTCATTTAAGTAACAGTGAAGTAGTATAGATTGGTGTTGTACTGCAGGTAATGATTCAATTTCAGACATAGATCTAAGGGCCGATGGAGGCCCTAGAAATCACGAACAATATCACACAAGCTGCAAAACAAGATCGGAGAAAAAAATGAAGATATAAAAGCAACTTGTTCTAAGTAAGATCCAACGGTGCCGGGCTTCGAAAATTATCAAATCGCAGGTTTTAGTAATGTTGTCACTAGTTCCTCTATTGAGTCATGTCAGAGGATCATCTTGGAATATTGAGCTACGAACAGAGAAAATGATTTTATCCAGAAACAGAAAACTAAACAAAAAGAACAACAGAAAATGTTATCTCCCTTTGAAATAAACTTGACTTGATTATAGAACCAGTGCACCATATTGGCGGTTCGCGCACTACCGGGATTGGCCAACCAGAGGAAAAGTAAAGGTGAGAAACAGTATAGACGCTCGAAACGGCTCAACAGAAGTACATACAAATGTTGACAAGAAACTTGACTAGAGTCACATTCCGCAACTTTAGCAGTGCTGCTGCTCTCAGACAAAAAGCTGTTGCATTTGAGGATTTATCGGTGAAACAAAATGAAATCGTATCTGGCGCACCAAAGGAATTGACCACCGCCAGAACAGTTAGAATCTTCCAAGAAGCAAAGGCTGCCACTCAATCCGGCCATCACAACGGCCATTTCTGGAAATTAGATTGGGATGTTTTGGCTTCTGCCAACCGTTGGGAAAACGACATGATGGGTTACCAATCCAGTGGGGACTACATGCAAGGCACCATTATGAAATTCGACACAAAGGAAGCGGCCATCAGATTTGCTGAAGGTCAGGGATGGTCATATTACGTCAAGGAACCTAAAAAGAGGCACTTCAGAAAGAAGGAATACGCTGTCAACTTCTTGCATTCTTCTGGTCCTTTGAAGCATATCAGAACAAAGTAAAGGGTTTAACTTATTAGCATAATGCAAGACAATCGGAAACACATGACAGAAGCCTCTCAATAATTCTTCTTATTGTTAATCATATTTTCACACCTGTTCCATTTTTGATTCTCTTATTGCCCTTTTTTCATTTTTCTTATTATTATATTCGTAGTTTCGGTCTATCCATCGCAGTCGCAGAGGTCCCCACAGAGAAAGACCAAAAACGAGCCAATCTTAAATAGTTGACAATTTCTAGTTTTACTCTTACATCTAAGGTGGGCTTTTTGGTTATTACGACTTTTTTTGGTCACTACGGTTTTGGCTTTGGTTTTGGTTCCTACTGTGTTCTTCAGTAATGTACTAGCGTAGTGAGGCTGCCCTGTGCACTCTCAAAACTCACGCGAATACTTTCCATCAGAAAGCACAAGTGATCCGTGCGCTTTTCCTTGATAGTTAGCATAGTGTTCCCCGTTTTCCAAGAAAGACAGTTGGGTGGTGGCGTGCTCAATTTTACCTGCTCTCGAGAAAATTTTGTCAGAGTTTGCAGAAGAGGTTTCACTGGTTAACTTAATTTTTTCTTAATATTTTTTTTTTGCATATCTATACGCCATCAACCATTCGTTCTGCTCATGTCTTACAATCGATATAGGCTGAAAAAGACTCCATCATATGGAGTGAATCACGGAGGCTACCATTCTGAGTCTCGCTTTCGGCACTCTCACGCAGACGGCGTAAGATACTCGTCGAATGGCAATGCCGCCATGAGAGACAGAGAAATACAACGAACTTCCTCCAGATCCTCAGAACCACCATCATCAAATCGTCTGCGTAATATCAACACTTCAGAAATATACAGAGACTCCAACGCAAGAGCGCCTGAGGCGTCGACTTCCTCAACACCTCTTCAAAGAGCGGGTTCTCGTGGACAAGGTACCAACGGAAAACGCGTCAATTTTACTCCAAATGGAACCGACATCACTACGGGCATAAATTCTGCAGACTCTAAGTTTGATCTCCAGATGCATCACCGCTCTTATCTACAGCAGAAGCCATTTTCTTCAAAAGTGGATAGCCTGAAGAATTACAGAGTTTTATACGATCCTGAGATGGACAAAAAGCTTTCCAAAATTGAAAAGAAGACCGCACATCGCAAGCTACGATTCCAGTCGGAATGTACACCTAATAAGCCATCTTCTGATCCAAGACTAAAAATTGGTTTGCAGAATTACCTCGGTAAACCTAGCAAGACATCTAAGAAGATACCATTTAAGCATTTGCCTCAACCAAGGTTCACTTATGATAAAAATTCCCTTTGTCTGCCACCACCAACGGAATTGGTGATTTGGGATCTCCCTATGACTGTCAACGAGGTGTATCTTGTGAGTTTTTTCGAATCATTTGGTGACACCGTCAAAAATGTCAAATTCATCAATGATCCTGTTAATGCTGCACCTTTAGGGATTGCTACGCTTAGTTTTCAAGGTACGCTCGAGAAGGCGCTGCGAAGTGCTAAAAATGTGCTCAAGTCTGTGAGAATAGACGCTCCTAAAATTGATGGAGTTGAGTTGAAAATCTCTTTCAATGATGATAATGGCAATCTTTTGGACTCTAAGGTACGTTCAGCTCAGGAGAAACTTAGACTAGAGAGAATCAAACGTGAGAACGAAGAGAAGCTACGCTCAAAGATTCAAAAGAGAAAGGAAGTTCAGGTTCAAGCAGAACTACCTAGAAAAGAAGAAGATACAGCAATACGCACAGCATCATCAAAGCTCAACACAACTACCTTATCCTCGAAAGACCATAATAAGGTTATCAAGGGGGTGGCACTTCCTCCGGAGCTTACCAAGTATGTGAAGGACAGACCATTCATATTCATTGATGACAAGTATATTCCAACCAGAAAAATTACATCACAAGAAGTCAAGAAAGTGCTTATGAAATATGATTGGACAAGAGTTTTAGTTGACAAGACTGGATTTTATGTTGTGTTCAATACCCTAAAAGAGAGTGAGCGGTGCTTCTTCAACGAAGACGGTGTTCGTTTTTTTGAGTACCGTATGTACATGAGACTCTGTGTCCCAGAGAAGTTTATAGGTGATGAGAACGTTAAGATCACCAAAAACTCTAGTACGAAAGGTCATAATTTGGTTGATGAGGCAACCAACATGTTGATAAAGGAACTTCAAACTTACTTGAGCAAAGATATCAGGGAAAGAGTTATTGCACCAGTAATATTAGATTTGTTGAGTCCTGAGCATTATCCTGATCTTTATAATGATTTGAAAGAGAAAGAAAAAGAAAAGGAGAAGCAGAAAGAAAAGCAAAAAGAGTCTCTTACACTGAATAATTTACTGACTTCTCTGTCACTGCAAGATACTTATTCATTCTTTAACTTAAAGAGCAAAAATCTGAAACTCAAGAGTCATGTTTTGAGTTTACCCAGTTTTAACAAAAAATTGGATACCGCCACTAGTGACAGAAAGCGTAAAAAGAATCTTTTCCCTATGCAACATGCGTTGAACTACGATGACCGTGACTCAGATGAGTCGGAAGATGAAGAGACCAGTAGGTCTACTACTCCAGTCTCTCGCTCCAAGAGAGAAATTGATGCACTGTCATCAGAAGAGGAACAGAGATCTCTCAAGAAATCGAAGCTTAGAGAGACTTTCTTATATGATGAATCATCTGATGAGGCAATGTCAGAGGAGGACGAGCAATCTGTCGTAGGAGAAAATGAATTGATCTCAGAAGCGACTAAGGCTGAAGTTGAATCCAAGACTGAAACAGATATGAGATACGAGTCGACAATAACTGACGAGCCACAGTGTGTCTATGAAGAAATTCAACAACAAGCAGGCAGAGTTTTTGATTTACAAAGATTACAAGAGGTTCTTCGTGATGACGAAGATATGCAATTGGCACGCAAATTGCTTACGTCCACAGAAGAAGTGGTAGTTCAGCATCCTGAATATTGGGCATGGAAGCAGAGACAACTTGCTCTGCAGTCACGCGCTTCAGAAGGAGACAAACATGAAGATGCAATGGAAGCACTCAGTGGACATTTGGAATGTGATACAGGATCCTTCAAAAGTCAAGGATTCCGTAAGATCACCGATGCAGATAAGATTGAGTATTTGCCTCATCGCCGTAAGATCCACAAGCCACTCAAGACGGTGTATCATGATTCGGAAGATAACGGGACATCGAACGGTACAAGTAATAATTTGCAAAGTTCACGTGTTAACAGAGCCAACAACAGAAGGTTTGCTGCTGATATTAGTGCTCAGAAACAAATCTTGAGTTCTGAATCAGACATTTTGAATCTTAATGCATTGACAAAGAGAAAGAAGCCAGTCACATATGCCCGCTCCGCCATCCATAATTGGGGATTATATGCATTAGAGCCTATTGCTGCCAAAGAAATGATTATTGAGTATGTGGGAGAAAGTATTCGGCAACAAGTGGCGGAACACAGAGAGAAGAGTTATTTGAGAACAGGAATCGGGTCATCTTATCTTTTCCGGATTGATGAAAATACAGTCATTGATGCCACTAAGAAAGGAGGGATTGCCCGTTTTATTAATCATTCCTGTAATCCTAGTTGCACTGCCAAAATCATCAAGGTTGACGGTAAAAAGAGAATTGTCATATATGCCTTGCGCGACATTGATGCTAATGAAGAACTCACTTATGACTACAAATTCGAAAGAGAGACTAATGACGCAGAGCGGATCAGGTGTCTCTGTGGTGCCCCTGGATGTAAGGGTTATTTGAACTAGATATGTATATTAATTTGTATTATAACTTGGGAGGGTCTGGCTTTTCCAGTGATAGACCATATGACTGAAAAATGAAGTGATGCGCGCATCTCGTTGTATCATACGCGTGTGAAGATACGGATCAATCTACCATTGAAAGGAAGCGATTTGCTTCGTCATAGATCAGTCTTTAGATTCAGTATAAACGCTCGTCTCTCCAATTTAATATATACACGTTAGAAGCTCCGAATTCGGCTAATGCTGCGGGCATTGTCTAGGATAAAACTAGCGTGCAAAGCATACCGAGTGATTCCATTCAATGATCTGGGCGTCAAAAATCTAATAAAAACTTCTATTAGAGGTATACATTCGACGTGGAAGGTTCAGAAACCCAATGTGTCTTCATTATTGAAATCCGGGAGGCCTGAATGGGATCGAGGTGGCATTACGAAGAAGAATTCGTTAACGCCATTACTCGCATCTATGAGGAAACTAATCGATGCTAATAAGGGCTGTGTTTGTCTCGTCCAGGTTGGAAGCTTCTACGAACTCTATTTCGAACAGGCAAGTACATTTGCTCCCAAATTGGGTATAAAAGTTGCGTTGAGACGAACAAGTAACCACACGGTTCCAATGGCTGGGTTTCCCGTTAGCCAACTTCAAAAATTTGTTCGAATGCTTGTCCATGACCTCCATCTCAATGTTGCAATTGTGGATCAATATCCCACATTGAATGAAAATCTCATGCATCGCAAGGTTTCAAGAATTGTGACACCGGGCACCTTAATTGACGAGTCATTTTTGAATTACTCCCAAAACAATTACTTGGCTGCTATTTATATTCCGCCAAGTTCAGCAAAAATCCCTAATTCAGACCTTGAAGTGGGCTTGCTGTGGATAGATATTTCTGTGGGCGATTTCTATGTGCAGCAAACAACAATGGGAGAACTTGCTGGCGATTTGAAACGGATTGCACCTAGCGAAGTTATCCTACCCAAAGAATATCTGGTTGACAATCCTGACTTTTTATGGATTGCGGAAATGGGTGACTTTCGAAAGTATTTCGTTCGCAATCATAAGACAACTTACCGTGATTGGAAACTGCAATTTCGCTCTAATGTACAGCAATCCCGGAAACAGTTGGAGGACTTTTCTGTCAGGGAACTGGCTGCCATGAATATGGTGCTTTCCTACATCAATGTTAACTTACCAGACAGGCATCTTCAGCTTGATGTACCCACAAGATATATCAGCAATTGTTATCTTTACATGGACTCTAGAACAAGAGACGCACTTGAATTAACAAGTAGAACCTCATTTGGGTCAAACTCGGTCGTTGGTTCGCTTTTGCATACCATAAAACGAACTGTCACTCCTTCAGGATTCCGACTTCTCACTCAATGGATAAAATCTCCGATTGTTGATGTCGATGAACTTCGCCGAAGACAAGCATACGTTTCATTATTCCAAAAGAACACAATGCTAAGAATGGAGATTCGTTCTATCTTAGCAGGAATAAATGATTTCGTGAGAGCATTACAAAGGTTGGCGTTGAAAACGGGTCCAACAGCTTATCACCTTCAAATGTTAGGTGAAGGCTTAATGAAATTGAATAGACTTCGGGATTGCCTAGCAAACTATGCTGATTTAGTTGATCCCAATGAAAAATTGATAATCCAGCAATTTCTACAAGATTTCCAGGTCCCAGTTGATCTTTCTAATGAAATTGATATCACATTATTGCCAGAAGCAACAATTCCGGCATCAAATTCCAAAGAGTCAGATCGCCCTGAAAGTGAAATCAATTTTCTGGATCAATCTATAACTCCACTTGAAGAAGAACCGTTTTCTGCTGAAATTTATATGAATGAAAAGAAATATTACTCTTCAAATGATGATCCCACACCAACATTTTCTGTTAGAAGAGACTACAATTCAACCTTGAATGGACTCCATGACAAATTACTGGATATACAAACTACTGAATCAAAATTCTTACAGAGAGTTCGTGACCTCGTGCAAGTAATAGACACTAAAGCATCTGTTTGTCGAAAGGATATATACGCTAGACATATGAATGTGCTTTACATTTCTTTTCGTCTGAAGTATTCTGCGGAAATTGAACAAGCGTTGGGATCTGATCATGCAATAGCTGAAAAACGAAAGACCCTGTTCGTTTACAAGCCTGTTCAATGGATCAAATTACAAGATGAGAGAACAACTTGTATTAACCAAATCCAAGAATTGGAGAAGGGAATTATTAATAATCTTAAAACAAAGGTGATGGACAAAACTACAGAAATAAGGAATGCTAGCAGATATGCTGACTTTCTAGATGTCATTTCCTCCTTTGCAGTATTAGCGGAAGAACATTCTTTGGTTGCTCCAAGATTTATCAAATCGTCCAGTATCAATGTTACTAATGGGCGCCATCTAGTGGTGGAAACAAGCTTAAGCTCCAATGGGCAGATGTTCTGTCCAAATGACACAAGACTCAACCCCAAGGAAAATATTTGGGTAATATCGGGACCCAATATGGGTGGTAAAAGTACCTTTTTGCGTCAGAATGCAGTTATTGTTATATTGGCCCAGATTGGTTGTTTCGTGCCTGCCACAAGAGTAAGTATGGGGATAGTGGATCGGATTTTTACCCGTATTGGAGCAGCAGATGATCTCTTCAGTGATATGAGTACCTTCATGGTAGAGATGTTGGAAACTAGCAACATACTAGAGAATGCGACTTCACGATCTTTGGCCATTGTCGATGAGATTGGGCGTGGGACTAGTGGGAAGGAAGGGTTGGCTATTGCTTATGCCACATTATTATCCTTGTTGAAAAAGAACAAGTGTCGAACATTATTTGCTACACATTACGGAGCAGAGCTCAAACGCCTTTTGGACGCAGATGAAGTTGATCAATCTGGGATACTGTTCTACAAAACTAAAATCATTGAGGATCCAGAAGACGAAAATGGAATTTCAAGAATTCGCTTTGATCACACATTGGAAACCGGTATTAGCGATCGGTCATACGCATTTGAAATCGCCAAGCTCGCTGGGTTTCCCGATCATGCCCTTGGCCACGCCCAAAGAGCACTTTCTCTACTAAACTGAGAGAATGGGTAAACAAAGAAGAAAAGAGAGTTCATAAAATAAGGGGATAAAAGGGAGGTTATGCATTTTGATATACAGATCACTGTTTTGTTTGATTTGGATCCTGTGGAGGGGTAGGCGTGGACTGTGATTGTGAAAGTCCGTTGGCGACTAGCTGTTGCAAATGAAGAAGAGAATTAGATCCCGTCTGGGTCCATTGTTGCTGGCCTTGGCCCATTGTTGGATTCATACCTGCAATTTGTGCCTGCTGGTGTGGAAACTGCTGCTGGGCTATGCTTTGGTTGTAGGATGCGGACGAACTTTCACGCATGTATGGCTGTTGGTACGACTGCGAGGGATACGATGCTGATTGCTGATATTGGTTTGCTTGATGATACTGCATTTGGGCTTGGTAATTCATTGCGGACTGATTCATCGTAGATTGTTGTACCATAGGTTGTTGAGTATATGGCAATTGAAGAGCAGGTTGTTGATATTGCACCATGTTAGGGTACGCTTGCTGATAGTAAACCTGAGCTGGTGGCTGGTATGCACCTGGTTGGCTATGCAAATCATGCTGAAACTGGTTGAAAGGAACTCCATACGGACTTGCTGAAGCTTGTTGTGGCACTTGTGGCACTTGTGCTGGGTATACGTTTCCGTGAATAGAGGGGTTATGATGCTGGTACTGAGAATTATTTTGAGGTGTGTTCGGAAGAGACACAGGTGCCTGGTTGGGTGCAAACCCATACGACATGAACTTGTGATCAGGTTTGGATGAGGCTTGTTTCTTTTTTGGTGGCTCATTACCTGTCGACTTCACGTCGGTCTTCTTTTGTTTCTTCTTTCTCTTCTTTTCCTGCTTCGCTGCCAATTCTTGCTCATCATCGGAGAATTCCTGTTCTTCCTCAGGAAGCTCTTCATCATGGCAGTTGGATGCATCTGTACCTTTAATTTTCTTAATGGCATCAGTATACAAAAACTGTGAATCGGGCACCACGTAGAATACTTTAGCACCTTTTTTGTCTTTGAATTTTTCAAAATCTTCCTGGGAATTGAACTTGATTCGGTAATTTGGCGCCTGTAAACGACCAAAGGTTTCGAACAATGGCCCAATCAACTGTCGATCTTCTAAGCACAATATGCTGTTCTCTTTCAACACCCTAAATTCTCCCGAAACATTGGCTTTTATGATGACGCTCTTTTCTACCAAACCAGTAATTGTACCCACGAACTCTAAAGGTGCGTTTTCGGGTACTTGGTAGTTTTCTGGTAATTCAGGTGCCTTTTCATCTATGATTTCGTTCTTTGATATGATTGGTCCATTTGAAGCTTCGTCTTCTTCTTCAAGCTCATCTATGATTTCATCAGCCTCATCTTCAATTTCTTCGCTTGACGTATCTGAATCTGAATCTGAATCCGAATCCGAATCCGAACTGGAGCTGGAGTTGTCACTATCATTTTCAGACTCAGACGACGAGGTGTTTGCATCATCTAAATTAATCTCGTCATCAGAAAATTGTTTCAACGTTTCGTCCTTTGGAGCAGAGAAAAGCGCTTCGACATTCCCCGTAATATCCATCTGATTGCTATTTTCTTTGATTTCTTCTGCGCTATCTTTACTCTCAGATTTGGCTTCTGGCTCTGCATTCGTTATTCCTGAATCTGGAAAAGTCTTTTGTGGATCTGGTGATGAAATTTCTCTCTTCGATTCATCATCTTTCTCAGTAATCAGCTCAACATTCAGTACATCAATCTTTTGCAGATCATCTGCTTCCTTAATCTTGTCATCACAATCTTCCTCTGCATGGGTTATTTCGGTTGGCGGTGCCTCTGTTGTTGTATCAATTTTCAATTCTTCACTATCTACTGTATTGCCTTCTTGATCGTTAGCGCTAACAGAATTTAAAACTGGACCATTTTCAATTCCGTTTTTTTCTTCATTCAACTCCTCTCCACCTTGCCTCTGCAAAATTTCTTGCGAGGTTGCCTCAGCTTCTAATGCGGGGATTTCTTGGGCATCCATAATGAAACTTGCCTCTAAGTTAACTGCTACTTATTGCGATGGGCATCACTAGCTATATCTCAGTGGTGCACGGGTGTATCTTCATGCCAGGTCCATCACATTCATTGTGTACAATTGATTTTGGCGAGCTGTGTGATATTAGAGATGTATGGATTTTCTTTCTAAGAAATGGGTAGAGTGTTCCATACTAGTCTCATATCGACCGTACCTTAATTGAAGGATTCATATCGGGCAACATAATTATGGCCCTGTCAATATGTCGTGTTGCGTCCCTTTGGAAATGTCGCGAAACCAACCTAAAACAACAGTATATCGTTTACAGAAAAAAAGACAATGATCGTGAAACCTTCTAGATCGAATGGAATCAAGTTTCTACATTAATAGCGGAGTCATCCTATTGTCCCCTCTTCGAAGAATGTATCGGTGAACAATAAGAACGCAACCGTACTCAATCCTAAAACACTTCTCCTTCACGTGGTCGCGGATTGCTGATAATATTCGTGCTATGTACAGGATGTACCTGGGATGCTTTTTGTGAATCTCGTATTGGATTCAACTAATCACTTAAGGTTGGAGAATTGGGAACTGACGTAAATTTCCTTCAGCGGGCATATAGTGACATCATATAGAACTTCAATTGAGCTGGTAGCAAAATTTCGTATCAAGAACTAACCAGCAAATATGACACCCAAAATGATACACAGGTTTAGCAAAATGAAGCAGTGTACTGCACATAATAAGAAGTTGCTGGGTGGAAGTGCGTCCCGTCTAGCTCCGGAGCTGGATTAGCTGCCGGAAATGTGCCGCGAGAAAAATAAACATAAACCTCTGTCGACTCCTAAGCGGCCCCCTTTGTACTTCTCTTTTTCTACGCTCCATTTCCTACTTCACTACCCGGTTTAACCTGTCATTCCTTTTCCTGCCCTAGCGCAATTACACTCTTTAGAAAACCCTTGAAGGTATGTTATTCCAGCTTTTTACTTGACATTTCGTTGTGAGAAACCTTAGGCACGGCTCACACTCTTCGGGCACTAGCCTTGGTATGCGTTTGGTGGTTTTTGCGGAACAAAACGGCATTTTATTCGCTTATAGTCAGAAAAATACGTTTACCTAGCACCACCTGCTCTTACGACTCATACTGTGAGATTGGTGGGCTAATACGACTTACTACATCCCGATGCCCAGTTTTACCAAGCCCTCACTCCGAAAAAAAAAAAAATGACCCAGGTCGTTTACGTAATACACAAGAATGTCGATATATTCTTGTGTGCAGTTCATATGTGAGTTTCGTGTGTGACTCCTAATTGAGCGTGTTTTTTTGTTTACTTCGCGTTCGCGTTGTATGCCTGTCGGGGATAATTGCTAGATGATTTGTCAAGGAATTGCAATCTGTTCTATACTAACGTCCTCTAGTAATGAGATTGACCAACACCTCGCTTGCGACTGTGTTTGTTGCTTTGATTTCTCTTTCCGCTGCTGCTCCTGCTGCTAAAAGAGATGAAGACTGCACCTCCACTAGGGTGCACCTTCATCACAAGCACAAGAGAGAAGTGGTTTACGAATACGAATACGTTACTGTGACCGTCAATGGTCAAGGTAGCGCAGTTTCTGGAACTGCCACCTCCACCTATACCCGGAGCTCCGACCCTCCTTTGGACTCCACCTCTACCATTGAAATTCCTCCAGTGACTACCACCCTGTCGTCACTGTCTGTGGCTGCTACTACGTCTGCTGCTGCTTCTTCTTCTACTTCTTCTTCTGCTGCTGCGGCTTCCTCTTCTTCTTCCGGATCCAGCTACCATCCTTCTTCCGGTGGTATTGAGGGTGATTTGCAAAGCTACAGTGGTCCAAATGAAGAATTCCAGGACGGTGTTCTCTCCTGCGACCAGTTCCCATCTGGTCAAGGTGTTGTTGCCCTCGACCACCTTGGTTTCGGTGGTTGGTCTGGTATTTACCACCCTTC
Organism: Clavispora opuntiae; assembly: GCA_030574075.1. Lineage (NCBI taxonomy): Eukaryota > Fungi > Ascomycota > Pichiomycetes > Serinales > Metschnikowiaceae > Clavispora > Clavispora opuntiae. The sequence continues at coordinate 856,432 of JAJMEJ010000002.1, forward strand.
AGACACCTCTACTGGTGGCTCTTGCAGCGAAGGTGCTTACTGTTCCTATGCTTGTCAGTCTGGTATGTCCAAGACTCAATGGCCATCAAATCAACCTGGTAACGGTGTCTCCGTTGGTGGTTTGGAGTGCAAAAACGGTAAGTTGTATAGATCCAACCAAAGATCCAAGTACTTGTGTGAATGGGGTGTTGACAAGGCTGTTGTTGTCAGCAAGTTGAGCCAAGATGTTGCTATTTGCAGAACCGATTACCCGGGTACTGAGAACATGGTTATTCCAACCGTTGTTGGTGCTGGAAGTCAAAACATTCTTACCACCGTTGACCAAGATTCCTACTACAACTGGAAAGGTATGAAGACCTCTGCTCAATACTACGTGAACAACGCTGGTGTTCCATGGAAGGAAGGTTGTGCATGGGGTGATTCCGGCTCTGGTCTCGGTAACTGGGCTCCATTAAACTTTGGAGCTGGATACAGTGGAGGTATTGCTTACCTTTCTTTGATTCCTAACCCTAACAACAGAGATGCAGCCAACTTCAATGTTAAGATTACTTCTTACAACGGAGGTTCCGTTAACGGTAACTGTGTTTACGAGAATGGTTCTTACAACGGTAACGGTGCTGATGGATGTACTGTTGCTGTTAGCTCTGGCCAAGCTCAATTTGTTCTTTATTAGTTTGATTTAGTTCATTATTTCAATTGAATGTTATGATTACATAAGCTGTAACGTTAGTGCATCACTTGGAAGTAAAATTTCCCTGAGTGAGTACATGCGAACCTGAACAGGTGACTCACTCCGGCCTTGAGTTACCATTCCACAAGTGTTACTCCGAGATGATTAACAAACGCTTTGGGCACGCCACTCCCCAATGTCTCCCCACATTGAATCTTCCGAATCTAGAAGTAGATATCTCGTACTGAAATGCCATTTTCAAAGTGTGAACTACTGCACGTCTGAGCATTAAATCGGCTATGACATATGCACATGCTGCACAGGATAAAGATAATTTGGTACAAGAAATGCGGCGTTCTGTACGTGCGTATCGATTACATTTCAGCCTATGGACAGGCACGTTAGTCGGAGCAATCTAAATACTACGAAACCCAGGTAAGAAATGTTGGAGTTGTATAAGAAATCAAGTGAGGTAAAGCAAATTGGAACAGAAATTCG